>BQNB010026953.1:0-56070 GCA_026074375.1 Tanacetum coccineum
TGCAAGACATATTTATGAAAACTTTAGGAAACATTACCATGGGTTAGAGTTTAGGCAATTGTTCTGGGTAGCATCTAAAGTGTCATACCCTCAGCTTTTCAACAAGATTATAGATAAGATAAAAAATGCTAACCCAAATCTTTTTTGAGGTTGACAAAGGTTGTGAAGCAATAGAGAATGGCTTCAGTGAATGCTTTAATAGTGTCATTGTTAATGTTAGACATAAGCCAATATTAACTATGTTGGAAGCCATTGGAGTGATTGTACTTGAAAGGATGAACAAAATGAGGGAAATTAGTAGGAAATGGAACCCTGGGGTATGTCCCAACATCAAAAAGAGATTGGAATGGGTGAAGGAACAACAAAGGTATTTTCCCATTCAATGCTGTTAGTTTTATATAACTTGTTTAGATTCACACTAAGAACCAATCATTGCAGGTTTTGGCATGTAATACCTGCTGGTGAGAATCTTTTTAAGGTGAGATCAGGGAGTGAAGGATTCACAGTAGATGAAGGTAAGAGGATATATAGTTGCAGGATGTGGCAGTTATCAGGACTACCTTGTGTTCATGTCACAAAAGTAATATTCTTGATAAATAAGGTACCTGAGAGTTATGTCCCGACTTGGTTTGAAACAGATATGTATTTTGTGGCTTACCACAACTATGTTGATTAGAGCATGTACTCCACTGTCTTACCACCAAAACCTAGAAAAATGCCTGGTAGGCCTAGAAAGAAAAGAATCAGAGCTATAGGTGAGGGTGGTAGTTCAACTAGAGTCTCTAAGGTAGGTTCACAAGGAAGTTGTTCAAACTGCAAAAAACCTGGACACAACAAATCAAGTTGCAAGGAACCTGTAGTTGAACAAACACCAAAACCCAAAGGAGTGGTAGGTAGGCCTAGAAAGAAGCAACCAGTGGATGATTTTGAGGATGTTGATGTTGTTCAGAGAGGTCCAGTGAGGGATGAAGGTGCTAGTGGGACTAGAGGAGGTGCTATAGGGTCTAGAGGTAGAGGAGGTAGAGGAGGTGTTGTTGGGTCAAGAGGTGGTGCTAGTGGGTCAATAGGTAGAGGAGCTGGTGGGTCTGGTGGTGCTAGTGGGTCAAGAGGTAGAGGTACTGCTGGGTCAAGAGGTGGTGCTAGTGGGTCAATAGGTAGAGGTGCTGGTGGGTCAAAAAGGAAACATGTGTCAACTGCTGGAACACAAAAAAGACAAGGTAAGAAGAAGGTTGGGACTTCTGGCTTTGCTAAATGGTTTGGATTGCAAGATGAACCAGAGCAGACTCAAGCTGAACCACAACAGACTCAACATGAACCTGAGCAGACACAAGTTAAAGACCAAGTGGAGCAGACTGAAGATCAAGCTGAGATAGACCTGACTTAAATGGAGCAAACTCAAGACCAAGTGCATCCACAAGAACAACCACAGAAAGTTGCATTGAGGATGCCAAGTGCAAGAATCCTCCAAAGAAAGTTGGGAAAAAAGGCAGTAGTCAAAACACTGCCTTGAATCTTGATTGATATTGAAACAGTTGTTAATATGCCCATTTTGTACATGTGAGGGCATAGGTTGGTAAACATTAACTGTGTATGGGTCTGTAATATTCGAACAAAACTCATTAGTACCAGGTTGGTACTACTAAGCTGAAAGTTAACAATTTATGAATGAACCATCAACAAAATAGCCTATTTTGTACATCATACGAGCACTAATTGATGTTCATTCATAAACATTTATGATCAATGAAATGTCCAGGCACTGGAATTTCTTTTGCTATTATCATTGTTGAAAATCAATTTACTTTGTAGTATTAAAGGGTGAAAAACATAAATAAATAAAGTGTATGGATATATAATAAAGTGTGTAAGTTGTTAACACTTAAAAGGGTTAAAGGGTGAAAAATGTCAAAAGTTAAAAGTTTAGGGGCAAGATCTAACATTGGCTAAAATGGGAAAACGGGAAAAATGGGTTAATAAGGTGTCACGTCAAATTACCCCCTAACCATGGCTACAATAGAAAGATTAGCATATTCGTTGCACACAAAAGAATAATTAAAAGTTGAATGTCTACAAAAGAAAAACGGGGATACTTCGATGCATTTTTAGACCATTAGCCATACGTAAATACGTTTTGGAAAGAAAAGAACGAAAGATAAATGTATAGTTATTTTAAAATTTTGTTTGTTTAATAAATTATGGCCAAATCTTTTATATAATAAAAGAATTACATCATTTTGAAGTATTCTATCAAATTAAATCTTATGAGAAAAAATTGAATCAATCATGTTGCTTAATTTTGCCACGTAGGCAAAATCGTGCGATCCGGTGGTCAATAAAAAAATCAAAATTAAATCAATTTGGTCAAAATTAAAAAAATTTGATGGAGAAATCAAATGGAGAAAAAAAACACATAAAAATAAATGTGTCAAATTTGTGAAAACAAAAACTTGAAAAAGGAGGAGGTAATTAATAAAGCTTTAGTAGTTTAGTTTTAAATAAATTATATGGAGTTAAGTTTAAATTTATAAATTTACAAGTTTTATTACAACTATAGATTATAAATAAATAACCTCATAAACTTTATACCCCTAAACTTTATATTTTAAAAGACAATAAACGTAAATAATTTCTTACTTCAAAACAAAGATTTAATATTATCTAATCACATATCAAATATACCCGAAGACTTTTTAGTAACTGCATACACAATAGTAAGAATACCGGCCTTCCAAAGTGGAGGCCAATGGTTCAAATATAACAAGCAGAAAATTAATCCCCTTGTGGCCTTAGAGGTTCACTTGAGCCAACTACTGGCTACCTAAAAGTAGTTTCGCTGGGATTAGTCGGCTCACAATGTCGAGTCAGAAAACAGGTAAATCAAAAGAAGAAAAAAAATACTAATTATCTTCAAGTTCATATAATATATAAAAGATTTAATGAATCTATTCTCTTCAGATGATTTTGATAATCCTTTATAACATAACTTATAAAACAGAAAAAAATAAAAAATATACATATATTTTTAAAAAACATAATGTCGAAGCCTCGTGCATGCACGAGAATTAAAACTAGTTAAAATTAAATTTTAAATAAAAAAAAACTAACCAGACATCACGTTATAATATTAAAAAAAAATGAAAATATCATTGAAAAAAAAACTTAGGGGGTGTTTCTTTTTTGCTTAATGGTTCTAGATGTGAAACTTCTTTAACCCATGTGGAAAAAAAGTTGTTTCTTTTTTGCTTAATGCATAAAGGAATTTTCCAGAAGATCTGAGTTTATTGTATTTGAATCAAATATTATTTCATATTCATTGTCATGATATTCCTATATTAACGAAACATAACCTAATAAAATCAAACCTTACTATCATGGTCCACACTCTAACATACAAACAGACTCTAAAAGAAATTATATTTAATGAAAGCCGAGTTACACTTTGTTGGGTTTTGTTGGTTGCACTTTGGTGGTTGGGTAGGGTGTTGGGTTTGGTTGTTTTTGGCCCCCTCACATAAACTGTCATGAATTAGGTCCTCAAACTAACGATGTTTGAGGTGAAAAGGGTGTGGGAATGGTGGTGGGTGTTGGGGGGGGTTGGGTGTTTTTTATATGATGGGAGTTGTTTATGGGGGTAGGGGTAATTGGGGGGTTTGAGTGAGGTAGGTGGATGTGGTAGGGGGGATGTTTGGTGTTGTGATGGATTGGTTGGGTGGGTGGTGATGGGGGGTGGGTGGTGGGGGTGGGGTGGGGGGGTGTGGTTGGGGGGGTGGGTTGTGGTGGTGTGTGGTGGGGGGGTGTGGGTGGGGTGGGGGAAATTGTTGGGGGGGGTTGGGGTGTTTGGTAGAGAATGGAGATTTATTTTGTTTATAGGGGGTGAGGGGGGGGGAGAGTTTAGTATAGGAGAATGATATATGGAGGATTGATGGAATTTGGGGATGGCATATAGGCAGGTTTAGAAATCCCGTCACAGTGTGGTCATATAACTACGTAGATTATGACTCATTCGGGCCAGTCAATATCCATCGTTTCGTATTTCTTTCAAAGAGTCACAATCGGATCGTCCTCACAAAGTCAGCACCGTTCTGGTGCTTCCCTCATTTGACTCGTCTCTCTCCTCTGTAGGGTCAACACTCGTCGTGTCCTCTACCATGAATTTACCTCGTCGCACGGAAATCCTTTACTAAGCACTCACATAAGTCGTCCCTTCCTCACATGATTAACTGTTTCGGTCCTTTACGACACTGTCGTCTGCAGTGGAGATCCTCACATTTATACACTCACTCGTTCGATTCACAACAAATTACTCGTTCGGTCCATATGGGTTATACTCGTTCGATTCATACAAGTTTTGATTGTTCGGTTTCTTAAGTTTGTGCTAGATCGACTCTAACAGCTAACTTTATTCTAGCATATCCATTGAATCACGATATAACAATTTCACACACAAACAGTTAATATTTATGCATTTATCTATTCAAACGAGCACAAAACAATCAAGAACAATATTAAATCACAACGAATACTAAAACTCGACTAGCCTATACATTTATCACACCTAATACAACAAAAGCCCTCAATCAATTTAAGGATTTAACCAAGTTTGATTTTAAGAACCCTAATTTTATAATTAGGGCAACTTCAATCAAATGCGGTGAAATCGTTTAATTCCTTTAGGATTCGAGTTGATTAGGTGAAGAAAATCAAAATTTCAGTTATACCTTCGAGATGAAACGGAGTGAAACAGCTTGATTGATGTGATTCGAATGAAAAGTGTTCGTGTGTGTGTTTGAGTGTGTTTGAGTGTGTGTTTGAGTATGTGAACAGTGAAGGGGACGGGTGAGGGGTGTTAGTGTAAAAAAACAATTTTAACTTTGACACATTTGGCCCCTCATCTTAACACTACTTATTAATCTCACAAATTATGTTTTATAAGGTATATTCAAGTTAAACAAATAGCACACTTGGTCCTTAATGTTTTATACTCTCATACCTATAGACATAATTTAGCAAAACTACACCCTAAAGGCATAAAACAAGTAACACATAAAGCACAATCGAGTTATCGTTTGAAAATCTTTTTCCCTTTTTACAGCTCATTTGATCATGACAAAGAAATTTGACATTCTCTCCCCCTCAAACAATGACCCGTTTTCTATTTAAAGAGCTGTAGACATTGTTTGAGAAGTCAAATGTATCTTGAAAATTATTTTCAGATGATGGAATGATTTTGTATGTGACAAAACAACAAACACCAAGATAAATAAGATTTCTCTTATTTATTCACATAGATGCACTGAAACGTACACTTATGGATATAGGAAGCACGGGTTGTGATGCAAAGTAATCACAAGCCTTTGCATGGTCATAAAGTAGACCATGCCCGAGAATAAATTCCCGTTGAGAGGCCAAGTTTTCTTTTTGAAATACTTGCCTTTAAGATGATGACCGGGTTGCTATCTGAAATAATAGCAAGCCATTTGGCATGTTTTGAAAACATTTGAAACTTCTGCTCGAACTTCATTTACAGGCTTGTATCATTGTTGAATGACATTTCTAAGACCGTAAATGTTATCGATTTCAGAAGACATGCCATTGTAAAACTTCTTTTTGAATTTTTCTCATTTTTTAATTTTGTATTTTGTTTTTGAAAAGTTTATATAAAAGAAAATCTTTTTGGTTTTTCTGATTTTATATTTTTCTCTTTGTTTTTATAAAATTTTATAAAAATAAAAATGAAAATAAAAATCTTTTTGTGTTTTTATGATTTTAAGTATTTACTTATTATACAGGATATTTGAATAGGTACCACCACTATTCATCAACTTCATCTGCCAATTGTTTCAGAGTATCCGGCGTAAAACTCCGCATTCCCAGCTTGTTGATAAGAAATTCAATTCTTTCTCGGCCAAGAGCTTTAGTGAAGATGTCCGCCAATTGATATTCCGTATTGACAAAGTAAAGTTCGATCACACCATTCTCAACATGCTCCTTGATGAAGTGAAACCTGATGTCTATATGCTTGGATCTGGAATGTTGAACGTTGTTGCAGCATAAGGCAATAGCGCTTTTGTTATCACAGTACATTGGAATTTTATTGAATCCAAAGCCATAGTCGGTAAGTTGTGATCTCATCCAAAGGACTTGAGCACAACAACCGGACAAAGCAATATATTCAGCTTCCGTACTGGATATCGCAGCGCTTTTCTGCCTTTTAGACGACCAGCTTACAAGTCTATCACCCAAAAGTTGTATACTGCCAGATGTCATTTATCTTCCTTTTAGACGACCAGTTACAAAGTCTATCACCAAAAGTTGTTATTATGCCAGATGTACTACGGCGTGTATCTTGGCACCAGCATGATCCGCATCTGCAATGTGTTAGAGCAAAGGAAGAATCCTATCGGTACCAAAGAGCCCCGGATGAACGGTTCTTTGATATCGAATGATTTTTTTACCGCGCACATTTAGGTGCTTTTGGTAGGCCGAGCCTGATACGGGCATACATGCATAATGGATATGAAAATTGTGACGTGGTTAACATAGCTTTCATTTTATTATAAAAAAACAAGTTTAAAGTGATTCATAGTGGTAAGGTACGATACACCATTAGATAACCATCTCTAGATTTTTATGACAACCAGAATGAATTTTATAAAGGTTACATTTAAGACAATTTTATTTATTATTTAAAATGATTTTTATACTTAAAGTGACTTCTTCATTTGAAATTGATTTTTATAAAAACATTATTTAATTTGGTCTTTCGAGTAAAGTCGATAATTAGTATAAGAATTTCTGTCTTTCGTATTGATTTTTTATGTGTTCTTTTGTCGTGGTACGCTTGTTGATTTTCTTTCGTTGCATTTTCACTCGGTGCATATACGTATCCTTTCTTTCAAAGGATTCTTATGTCATTTGATCCACGTCTATTTGCATATGTGGAATCTCCTATATGCATTCTAGCCTTTAACTCGATATTCGTTTGTTATCCTATTCGATTGTTCGTAACCCTTGGAGTTCGTTGATACCGTTGAGTCATGGAAGCTTTGATGTGATTGTGGGAATGTTGTCCAAGAGGAAGTTCATGGTAATATGTCATGAGAAGGTGGTTAGAATACCGTTGGAAGTTCATGGGGAACGTACTTTGGGTTCATGGGGAACGTACTTTGGGAGCCACCAAAGCCCTAATGAACGTTAAGGTAGATGAACCAAAATTTAGTGATATTTCCGTCATACGAGATTTTATTAGTGTGTTTCTGTAAGATTTGTCAATGACCACCGCAATGACAAGTTGAGTTCCGGGTAGACTTAGTTCATGGAGCGACGCCAGTCGCGAAGTCTCCATATCGTCTAGCACCCTCGGAAATGCAAGAATTGTCTAAACAACTTCAAGAGTTAGAAGACAAGGGTTTCATATGACCTAGTCATTTTCTTGTGGAAGCACCAGATGTTAGTGATTAAGAAGTAAAGGATGTTCTTTTTCGCATGTGTATTGATTATAGGAAGTTGAACAAATTAACTGTTAAAAACCGTTATCCACTCCATAGGATTGATGACTTGTTTGATCAGTTACGAGGAGCGTGCCCTTTCTTAAAGGTAGATTTTTGGTCAGGTTATCACCTACGAGTGCATGAGGATGCCATTCCAAAGACCGCATTTCAAACGAGATACGGACATTTTGACCTTACGGTTATGCCTTTTGGGTTAACCAATGAACCAGCGGTTTCCATAGACTTAATGAACTCGGTTTGCAAACCGTACTTAGGTAGGTTTGTCATCGTATTTATTGATGACATTCTGGCCTACTCAAAGTCGAAGGAGGAACATGAAGTTCATTTGAAGTTAGTGTTGGAGTCACTGAGGAAGGAGAAGCTGTATGCTAAGTTTTCTAAGTGTAAGTTTGGTAGGAAGAAGTGCATTTTATTGGTCACGTGTAGACGAGTAAGAGTGAGGAATTGGATGATTATTCTTAGGATTGGCAGGTTACTACCGACGTTCATCGCGGATTTTTTTAGATTGTTGAACCTTTTTGTGCGTGACTGAGAGGAATCGAAGTAGACGCGCGCGCTCGCGCGCTTCCACGCGCTAGATGTAGCACAAGATGAGCTTTTTAGTCTTAAAGAAGTAGGATTTGTACTGATACTCCGATTAAGCGTGTTTAGTGGGTGAGGTGTTTTGTGTAGAAAGGGAGAGAGTGAAATCAAGACAAGTAAAGGGGAATGATACTGGCAAACCCAAAGTGAGGCGTTCAAGCAAGGAACGTTCTCGCAGAAAGGCTACATGGTTTGATCCAAGAGGAAAGAAAATGAGACGAGAGTTTGTACTTTGGATCGAATTTAGGTTCTATTGTAGGAAGGTATATGGACGGGCTCATGCATCAAGGTACTTGGTACGTCCGGGGCGGATTAAGGGACGTACTATAACCTTGGAGATACATGTATTGGTAGCCACGTGTAGAAAGAATATATGGCTTATCTAGGTTAGCAATTGTTTGGATTTGTTAAGTGGTGAAGACTACTATGTCAACAGCCTAGTTACTTGATGAAATGAGATAAAATCACATGGATTTTTATACTAAATTTCCCAAAGGTCAAAGTGTAGTGAGTATGATGTGATGGGTGATGGTCGATTGAATGACGAAGTTAGCCTTAGTTTTAGCTCTCTCGTCACTCTGTTCGCTCGCTTCAATATGTGAAGTTGTTAAGGATTTCTATTGATGAGATAATAGCAAGGAATGAAATTCTGGTGACGATTAACTTAGATTAAGATGGATGATTTACCCTGTGGTTTTGGCAGACGCTGTAGAAAGTGTTAGAGATACGATTGGATTTGAGTACTGCTTAGCATCCTCAAGCGGATGGACAAAGTGAAAGTATGATTCAGACTTTGGAAGATATAATGAGGGCATGTTTTATCGATTTTGGTGGTAGTTATCGGTGTGCTTTATTTGAAACTTTGTATGGAAGGAATGTAGGTCTCCTGTTCTATGAGCAGAGATGGGAGGGAGCAGTTTGATTGGACCTGAGTTAGTATTAGAGACGACAGATAAGGTGGTATTGATAAAGGAAAAGCTCAAAGCGGAAAGAGATCATCAAAGGAGCTATGTGGATAAGAGACGTAAACCGTTAGAGTTTGAGGTGGGTGGTCGGGTATTATTAAAGGCATCGCCTTGGAAAGGCATAATGCGTTTTGGAAAGAAGGTTAAGTTAGCACCAAGATATGTAGGACCGTTTGAGATCCTTGAAAGGATTGGTCTTGTAGCTTATAGATTGAGTTTACCTGAGGAGTTGAGTAGAGTGCATGACACCTTTCATGTGTCAAATCTGAAGAAGTGTCCGGCGGATGCAAACATGCATGTGCCATTAGATGAGATCAATGTTGACAAGACACTTCGTTTTGTCAAGGAACCTGTAGAGATTATGGATCGAGAAATTAAGAAGTTAAAACGTAGAAAAATAGCGCTTATGAAAGTTAGGTGGAATTCGAAACGTGATCCTAAGTTTGCTTAGGAACACGAAGACCAGATGAGGATTAAGTACCCACAGTTTTTCGTAGACCGAGTTGTTGAGCCTGCTAGTTAAATCTCGAGACGAGATTTCCTCAAGGAGGGGATACTGTAACATCCGTGATTTAATCAGGTTAGTGATACCTTTAGAAATGGTTAAGAGTTCATTATGTGTGTTTCTTGTGTGCTATGTGCAATTTATGTGTGCTAAGTGGTTTGAATAGGTGTATGATATCGTTTTGAGGTGTATGATCATCTCATTTTGAGTGTGTTTGTGTTTAGTGATAAGTATTCCTTTCGTTCGCGAATAGTGATAATGGAAAAGTAATGACGTTTAGCATGTAATGCTACGTAAATAGTTGAATGATTTTGTATTAAGCGTTATGGGAAACGTATTGTGATGGAAATAAGTTAAGTGAGTGAAATTTGGCGAATTAGGGTAGACTTTCTAAATATAGAAAGTGAAATGTAAAATGAAAAGTTATTTTTAGAAGGTTAGTAAGTTGCATTTATGTAAGAAGGTTTACCCAAATTAGCTTAGGTTTTTATAAAAACTTAAGGTAATGAAGATAATTATGTAATTAATAATTAAATAAAAAAAATAAAAAATATATATTTAAAGGGGTGTTCGACCGATTGGGATAAAAGAAAAAAAAGAAACAAAGTTTGACTTAAAATAAGATTCTATTAGTATAAATACAAATTTAATAAATCTAATCACTTTTTCTCTCCACTCTCCCTTTGATCTGGCCCGAACCTTCACAAGAGAAGAAAAAGATTTTTTTATCAAGGAACAGTTGGTGAATTAGTTGTTTCAAGAATCAAAGTTTTAGGTATGTATCAATTACTTTTGTTTAATCTTTCTTTACAATATGTAACATTAATATGGATGAATCATTGGTTTTAAAACTATAATTAAGGGTGTTTTAATCATGCTAGAACGTTTAGGGTTTAATTAGGTTCTTATTGGTGTAAGTGGTTAGAGTTAGATCGCGTTAATTCATGATTTAGACTTGAGCAGAATTTAAGGCAAAGTTCAACTGATGATATCTAGAGGTTAAAGACGTGTTTTGATATGATTCAAAAGCCTAAATTGTAGTTCAAAGAGTCTATTTTTCAAAATGTCTAGCCTCGAATGATTTGGAGTTCTAGAATTGGTTAAATATTGGTTACAAGAAAAGTTGTCAAAATAGTAAATACAGGTCAGATTTAGGTCAAGTTTAGGAGGGTAAAACCATAACCTAAATGTGGAATTAAGGTTAGCCAATCTACAGTGATTAAGTTCTATATGTGTATAAAGAAACCCTAGAAGAAGAGCTTCTGATTGTGTGTCTAAGTAGGGTAATTAGGGCCATACATTTTAGTATGCAATCAGATTCGAATTGGTACAGTTTTGAAGTTTGATTTTATTTGGGATAGTTGAACATGTAATGAGTAATTGGGAATCGCAAGGTAGTTAGTAAACTCATAAAGGAACTTAGGTGATTTTTGGTATAATTTATGAAGGTCAGCAGGTAAGGGTTTTAAGAGGCTAAATTTACACTAAAATTCTGCACTTTTGAACAAATTGTAGTTAACTATTGTAATGAGTTAATGAAGTGGTTAAGGTTGGGCATGGTGCCGGGGTGACCCGTGATGGTTAATCACACCCTTATACATCCATCATATGTATGTTACATGGACTAGAGATTTTAGCTTGGTCGCGTGTAACAGCTTGTAACACGTTTGTTTTGTTGTTTAAATTTGTGCTAGTGTTTGTGGAAGCTGCAAGGCAATCAGGTGAGTTTCATAGCCATTTTTCTTATGTTTTCTTGGGTAAAATGATGCTATGAGTTTAAATGTTTTTAGTTGCTGTGATTATGTGTTATGTGGTTATTGATTGTGATGTGATACGCTCCATGGCTTTGTGATCAATTGGAGTTGTTTTGAGGTAATGTGAGTTCGGTTGAAGAGTGGTGTTTACTACTCAATCAAATCCAACTAAAGGGTTGAAATAATACTCAATGATGTGTTGGTCCATACCTAAGTATAAGTTCCAGCTGGTAGACTTTTAGGTGCGTAAGTGACATATTTTGGAGCGGATGAGTACGCCTACTCAGTGTTGTGATATGGGATCGGATAGGTACGCCTACCCAGTGTATGGTTGTTATGAATTGTTTTAGTAATCGCAGCAATTGTATGAAAGTTTTATATGTGTCTTAAACCTATGACTCTCACCAACATTATGTTGATGTTTAAGCATCATTTTTAGGTGAGCATCATGTGAATAAGATAAAGAAAGCTGGGCTAGAAAAAGACCATAGGATGTCAAGAGATTAATGCTTTATTGGCTTGAAAATGCATTGTTTGGATTATGGATAATTGTTGCATGTCTTTCTATTGGCGAGAACTTTTGTTTCATCAATAAAGACGCCTTTTGGATTTGGTTAGTTTTATGGGTATTGTTATGACACTTTGTGTCTATACTTTGCTTATTTATTTCATGTAGAATTCTCTATATAGATGCCATTGTGTTGTGATGATATCCTTTCTCGTTACGCCACGCGTTTCCGCCTTGGCGGGGTGCGACAGATTGGTATCAGGGCCTTTGGTTATAGAGAAGTAGGTGGTTGAGCCTAGACTATAACCTAGGGGTCCTTCATGTAGATGCATTTAGGGCTTAAAGTTTTTAATGCAAAAACTGCTATAACTATCCCCTCTATATTGCATATCTTATATATCTCGTATTTTGTTAGTTGTCATTTAGTTATTTTGTCTTACCATTATCTGATAAGATATTGTAGTTACTCTAGTATTTTAACTAATTTTCCCCACCCATAAGAAGTCTCGTTGGGGAAGCGTTTTCCCAACTGGACTTAAGCGTTATAAGGAGCCTCTTGTGGAACCGAAGGAGATAAGATAGTTGATCGTTTGTCGAATTCGCGTAATAGGGCTGGACCCGCAGAGTTGGGTGATTCTTGCGGAGGCAAAGTCAAACCCAAGCGAGGCCCAGCATAAGGTTATCCCGTCCTTTACCCCGTCATGCTGTTAATGATAGTTCGTTTCGGATAATTCTATTTTGGAATTGTTACAGATTTTCATTCCGTTTATGTTGTATTGATATTCATATAATAATTGTTATTTGATGGACAATCCCTTATGTGTTAAGTTTAGAGTGGTTTAAGAAGTGGCAATGTGTATAGTGCCTTATATGTAAATTATGATTGAAAGGTAATCTTGAAGTAAGTACACGTGATAAAGGAGGCACATTATAATATGGGGGGCCAACATAATTAATAAAGCATTACACAAGTTGACTTGTGACCATGATTGCATTTATATGGGTTTGGTTGTAAGGTGGTAGTTTATAGTTTTTCTTTGATATGTGTTTTCATGAGAAGGATGGTGGTATGGATAAAGAATTATTCTCTTACCCTAATTGGAGGATATGTTAAGTTGAGTTGTAGAGATAGTAAGTTTCCCTTCTATCTAGTATTTGTGGATACCTATATTGCCTATATAAGGTTTTGCTCGTTTGCTGGTTATTTGTTTTGGATTTCCTAAGTCTAAGCTTAGCATTTCCTTCATCTACTATTGATAGTAAAGGATACCTGATTTTTCCTATTCACTCCCGATGTATATTTGGTATGTTCTGAATCTGCATCTTTCGATTATAGGCTCGTTTCGTTAATTCCTCTCATAGCATTATTACTCGTATGAGTATCAAGCGTTTCTTTTAAGCACTAATTGTTCCTAACATATTAGTGTGGATTATTACTCCCTTGTTGATATCCCATTTGGGTTTTGTGTTTTCGTACCCGTTGGCGAAGTGTTAGAGTCGATGCTTAAGGTTTGCACTCTTGATCGTTATTTTATGCACACTAAGACCTTATGTTTTTCTTTTGTGAATCGTAACGTCTTGCATGAATTTTCTTGTACGAGTTCGTTTGATTTTATATTGAGTATATGGATCCTGGTATTTTCTTTCGTTTTCAAACAATAGAATTGTGTTAGAGTCTGTAGGGTGTTTTACGATCCCTTTTGGATTATGGTGTCTTTTATTTAAGTATCATATTTTATAATTAATGTCTAATTATAAAAGTCCTTTTGAAGTATTGTGTTAGTGTTTGAGAAAAACTGTGTTTAAAATGCTCTTTGTAAATAGTATATATTTAAATGGACCTATACAAATAGGATATGAAAATTGTTGATTGAAAATAAATTTTAATTTATATAAAAAGTCTAGTTTTAAAGTGATTCATAAGTGGAATGACGATACACCATTAGATAACCAACTCTAGATTTTTATGACAACCAGAACTAATTTTCAAAGATTACATTAAGACAATTTCATTATTATTTAAAATGATTTTTTATACTTAAAGTGACTTTCTCACTTTTAAATTGAATTTTAAAAAAACATTATTAATTTGGTCCTTTCGAGTAAAGTCGATATTGGTATAAGAATTTTCCATCTTTAGTATTGATTTTTATATGGTTCATTTGTCGTGGTACGCTTAGTTGGTTTTCTTTTGTTGCATTTTCACTCGGTGCCATATACGTATCCTTTCTTTCAAAGGAGACTATATGTCATTTGATCCCGTCTACTTGCATATTGTGGAATCCCCTAATGCATTCTACCATTGACTCCGATATTCGTTTGTTTATCCTATTCGATTGCTTTAACCCATTTGATTCATTGATATTGATGAGTCGGGAAGCTTTAGTGCTTTTGTGAATGGACCGGTTGTCCCCCCAAAGAGGAAGTTTGGGATTAGTAATCATGATAAGGTGGTTAGGATACCGTTGAAGTGATGAGGACTTCGGGTTCAAGTGAACGTACTCAAGGAGTATGAAAACCTTAATGAACATAAAGGTAGGTGAATCGAAATTGAGTGATATTTCCCGTCGTAATAGATTTATGACTGTATTCCGGAAGACTTGTCAATGACCACCGCAATGACAAGTTGAGTTCCGCGTAGACTTAGTTCCTGGAGGGACGCCGGTTGCAAAGTCTCCATATCGTCTAGCACCCTTTGGAAATGCAAGAATTGTCTAAACAACTTCAAGAGTTGCAAGACAAGGGTTTACAACCGAACCTAGTCAAATTCCATGATGACCATCCCATGTCGTTTGTTAAGAAGAGGAGCATGGAGTTCATTTGAAGTTAGAGTTGGAATTACTGAGGAAGGAGAAGTTGTATGCTAAGGTTACTAGAGTGAGGCAGTGAAGAATTGGGAAGTACCTACGACACCATCCGAGATATGATTATTCTTAGGATTGGCAGGTTACTTACCTACGTTTCATCGCAAACTTTTCTAAGATTGTTAAACCCCTTACTTCCCTAACTGAGAGGAATCAGAAGTATGAGTGGGGCGCAGAACGAGAAGAGGCTTTCTAGACTTTGAAGAATGATTTGTGTGACGCTTCGATTAATCGAATGTAGTGGTTGATGCGTTGAGTAGAAAGGGAGAGTGAAACTAAGACGAGTAAGAGCAATGTCCATGACTATCCAGTCAAGTGTTAAGGACAAGATATTGGCTACTCCAAGTGAGACGTCCAAGGTAGAGAACGCGCCAGCAGAAATGCTGCGTGACCTGGACCAACAAATGGAAAAGATGAGCAGATGATGGTTGTACTTTATGGATTAAATTGTATAGTAAGTATGAGTATGAAATTCGCTACCATCCAGGTAAGGCAAATGTGGTGATTAATGCGTTAAGAAGGAAGGAACGAGTGAAACCTAGACGTGTTCGAGCGATGGCTATGACCATTCAGTATGGAGTAAGAGGAATGATATTGGCAGCCCAAAGTGAGGCGTTCAAGCAAGAGAACGTACGCGCAGAAAGGCTTCATGGGTTAGATTGACATATGGAAAAGAAGGAGGACGAGAGTTTGTACTTTATGGATCGTATATGAGTTCTGTTAGTAGGGAATGATGAGAACGGTAGTAATGGATGAGGCTCATGCATCAAGGTACTTGGTACATCCGGGAGCAGATAAGACGTACTAAAACTAGAAGACATGTATTGGTCGCCACGTTAGAAAAGGATATGTTTAACCTAGGTTAGCAATTGTAGGATTTGTTTAAGAGTGAAAGCTGTTTATGTCGAAGACCTTTTAGCGCTTACTGCAGATAGCCTGAGATACTTGAGAAAAAATAAGAGTAGAAATCACCTGGATTTTATCAGTAAATTTCCAAAGGTCAAAGTATTAAGTATGAGTATTTGGGTGAATGGTCTGATAGACGTGACCAAGGAGCTCAGTTTCTAGCTATACAAGACGATATTCAAGATGTAAAGTTGTCAAGATTTATATTGATTATATAATAGCAAGGAAGGAATCATGGTGACGATCAACTTAGATATAGATGGGATGATTTACCTCGTGGTTTTAGGCAGACACTAACAGAAAGGTGGTTACAGACGGATTAATATGAGTACTGCTTAGCATCCTCAAACGGAAGGACAAAGTGAACTATGAATTAGACTTTGGGGATATAATGAGGCATGTGTTATCGATTTTGGTGGTAGTATATCATAAAGCATTCGGTGTGCTTCGTTTGAAGCTTTGTATGGTAGGAAATGTAGATCGCTTGTTCTATGGGCAGAGATTCAAGAGAGTAGTTTGATTGGACTTGAGTTAGTACAAGAAACGACTAATAAGGTAGTGTTGATAAAGGAAAAGCTCAAAGTGGCAAGAAATCATCAAAAGAGCTATGTTGATTATAGGCGTAAGCCGTTAGAGTTTGAGGTGGGTGATCAGGTAATATTAAGGGTGTCGCCTTGGAAGGGCGTAATGCGGTTTGGAAAGAAGGGTAAGTTAACACCGAGATATGTAGGACCGTTTGAGATCCTTGAAAGGAATTAGCCTTGTAGCTTAAAGGTTGAGGTTACTTAAGGAGTTGAATAGCGTGCATGACACCTTTTATGTGTCAAATTTAAAGAAGTGTCTGGCGGATGCTAATTTTCATGTGCCATTGAATAAGATCAAGGTCGACAAGACAACTTCGAATTTCGAGAACAAAAAAAGAACTGTAAAATTATGGATTGAGAAATTAGGAAGTTGAAACGTAGGAAGGTAGGGCTTGTGAAAGTTAGATGGAATTCAAAATGTGGTCATAAGTTTACGTGGGAACACGAAGATCAGATGAGGATTAATTATCCACAGTTGTTCGTGGACCGAGTTGTTGAGCCTGCTAGTAAAATCTCGGGACGAGATTTTCTCAAGGAGGGGATATTGTGACAACCGTGATTTAACCAGGTTAGTGATGCCTTTAGAAATTGCTAAGAGTTTATTTTGTGTGATTTCTGGTGTGCTATGTGTCATATATGTGTGCTAAGTGGTTTGAATAGGTGCATGAAATCATTTTGAGGTGTATGGGTATCTCATTTTGATGTTCGGTTGTGTTTGGAAATGAGTATTCCATTTGTTCACATTTAGTGATAATGGGAAGCAATGGCGTATAGCATGTAATGTTACGTCAATGATTGATGATTTTGTGTTAAGCGTTTATGAGGAATGTAGAGTAATGGAAATGAATGGGGTAAGTGAAATTTGGTTAATTATAGAAGACTTTCTAAATATAGAAAGTGAAATGTGAAATGAACAGTTATTTTTAGAAAGTTAAGTAGTTGTGTTTATGTGAAAAGGTTTGCCTAAATTAGCTTAGGTTTTTATAAAAACTTAAGGTAATGAAGATAATTAGTTAATTAATAATAAAATAATATATATATATATTATATATATATATATGTATATGTGAGGGGGAGAACGAAATTGTATAGAAAAATATAAAAAAAATTAATTAATTAATAAGGGAGGTGATTTGGATCGGTCATATAGAAAGAAAAAAAGAAAAAAATTTGATTACAATTAGGATTCTAGGTAGTATAAATATAAGGTAAATAAATCCCTAAATCACTTTTCTTTCCCCTATCCCTTTGTATTGTCCTGATCATCAAGAGACAGAAAAAAAAAGATTTTTTTTTATCAAGAACAAGTTGGTGAATTAGTGTTTCAAGATTCAAGGTTTAGGTGTGTTTCAATTAAGCTTTTGTTTAGTTAATCATTGATTTAATTCATGTAACAAGAGTTATGGTGGATCTAGGGTTTTATGATATTCTGTAAATTAAAGTTTATAATCAAATTGGGTTCCTTAAAATCAATTAGAAGCAGAGTTAGGGTGTAATCTAATGTTTAGATCACGTTAGAACTTGACATAGGTTTCAGCAGAATTTAGGGTTGTGTTGTTTCGTGAATATCAAGAGGTTAGAAGCATGAATTGATGTGATTCCAGTGTCTATGATATAGCTCAGAGAGTCTAGTTTCCAGAACATCCGGCCTCGAAAGTTTTTAAGGTTGGAAAGTCATTCAAAAGTTAGTTACAACAAAAGTGGTCAAAACAGTTAATACGGGTCAAATTTAGGTCAGATTACGAGGTGTAAAACCCCCACTTAAAATTCGAATTAGGATTAGCTAACCTACAAGAGTTTAGTTCTATGTGTCTATTAAAAATCCCCTAAATGAGAGCTTTTGATTTGGAGTCTAAGTATGATTTTTAGGTCCAAACTTTTTAGTGTTCGATCAGATCCGAAACTGAGTAGTTAAAAGTTTGATTTTATTTGGGACACTTAAGAAGGAAAATAAACTAGTTGAAAAATCATGGAGATAGTAAAGTCATGATATTGAACCTATGATTTTTGGTAAAATTTATAAAGGTCAGTAGGTAGGGTTTATAAAATGGTAAAATGACACTAAAATTCTACATTTTCGGGTAAATTGTTGAACATTGAAAAAGTATTTAAACGAATTGGTAAATGTCGGGCATGGTGTCAGGGTGACCCATGAGGGTAATTAAACACCTTAGACATCCATCATATGATTGGTACATGTGCTTAAGCCTTTGGCTTAGTAGCGTGTAACACGTGTTGTTTTGTTGTTTAGATTTGGTGCTGTGTTATGGAAGCTTCAAAGAATCAGGTGTTTTCATAGCCCCTTTTCTTATGTTTTCTTGGGGTGAAAATGATGCTATGAGTTTAAATGTTTTTAGTTGCTGTGATTATTTGTTATGTGGTTATTGGTTGTGATGTGATACGCTCTATGGCTTTATGATCAATTGGAGTTGTTTTGAGGTATGTGAGATCGGTTGGAGAGTGGTGTTTACTACTCAATCAAATCCAACTAAAGGGTTGAAATAATACTCAATGATGTGTTGGTCCAGGCCTAAGTATAAGTTCCAGCTGGTAGTCTTTTAGGTGCGTAAGTGACATATTTTGGAGCGGATGAGTACGCCTACTCAGTGTTGTGATATGGGATCGGATGGGTACGCCTACCTAGTGTATGGTTGTTATGAACTATTTTAGTAATCGCAGCAATTGTATGACAATGCTTTTAATATGTATCTTAAACCTATGACTCTCACCAACATTATGTTGACGTATTAAGCATCATTTTCAGGTGACCCCGGCATCATGGAATAAGATAGAGAGAAGTGGCCTAGAAAGAGACCATTGGATGTCATGGAGATTATTGCTTTATTGTCTTGAATATTGCATTGTTTAGATTATGGATAATTGTTACATGTCTTTCTATTGGCGAGAACTTTTGTTTCATCAATAAAGACGCCTTTTGGATTTGGTTAGTTTTATGGTTATTGTTATGACACTGTGTGTCTATACTTGAAGGAGGAGGATTTGGCACGAGTCCTGAACTGATTGTTGTAGGAGTCATATCATGAAGTGCTGGTCCTAAACTGCTGTGTTCAGAAGCCATCGCAGTCAGCTCATCAAAGTCTACAGGAATTGTTTCGATAATACGTCTGGTACGTCGGTTGTAAATTCAGAATGCTTTCTTTGTGGGTGCATAGCCAATGAAAATACCAATATCATCCTTCGGTTGTAACTTACCCAAGTTCTCACTATCATTTGTCGGATAGCAGAGTGCACCAAATACATAGAAGAACGATAAGTCGGGAAGTTTGTCATGTAAAAGCTCATATGGTGTTTTGCCATGACGAAGACGTACGATGGAACGATTTTGGGTGTAATATGCGGTAGCAACTGCTTCTGCCCATAAGAATAACGGAGCTTTTACGTAAATCAACATTGTGCGGGCAGCTTCAATTAGCGTACGATTACGTCTTTCAATGACACCATTTTGCTGTGAAGAGCGAGAAACAAATGTTTCATGAGAAATGCCAACCTTCTCATAATATTCACGCAAAGTTTTATTAACAAATTTAGTTCCATTATCTGTTCTGATTCGTCGGACAGGTACTTTAAGTCGCACTTGGATCATCTTGAGAAACTTGATTATAAAATCTGGAGCTTCATCTTTTGACCTTAAGCACTTAACCCATGTAAATCGAGAGTAATCATCAACAATGACGAGGATGTACTTCTTTCCATTAACACTTGTGACATGCATTGGTCCATAAAGATCCATGTGTAAAAGATAGAGTTTTTCTTGGAGTCGGTCATCCGGAGCCACCAAATGCATCATCCAAAAGCAATCTGAGCTGGCCATTGAAGATTTTCCATGATCTGTTTAAGAAAGAGTGAGTGCAGTTATAAGAACACATAATCATTAATTCATGAATAAACTTTTATGACTTTAGCACTTTGGAAAATCAATCTACTAGATAGAACCTAAAAGCGTTTGAGACGAAGGCCCTAACCTAACAATTAAGTTAAATGTAATTTTCACCTTGTTTGTTTAAGCGTTTTACCTGTCGTTTCAACTAAGAGATTTGTTGAATTTTCATCCTTAGTTAGAAAAAATCTGATCTTAAGTGTGCTTTTTGTCAAAAAAACTGTTTTTAAGTGGTTGATAAATACACTCGTTCGGGGTTCAAAATAAAATCCCCACCAAAGAAACACCTCTGAAACGGTTTTCACGTAAATGACACCGTATCGGACCAATTTAAACAAGCCCTCGTTCGATTCTCCACTTTCCCTCTCTCTCGATCGTTGGTCCTAACAAAGATTCACTAAACATCGTTCGTCCCCTTACAATGAGTTTTGCTCGTATCGTCCCCTTACTTTGTGAGTTGCTTCGTTTGGTCCTACAAACATCATGCGTCGGTTACCTCACTTTATGTCCTCCATCTTTCGGTCCATATGTGCAATCACTCGTTCGGACCCACTCATCTTTTTAAGTCCAACATCGTTCGGGAGTCCAGTTTAGATACACCTCGTTCGATTCCCCAATTGTAAATTGTGCTCGATCGTTACTCACATTTAGACATCGTCGGTCTGTCATTAAAAGATCACTCGTAATCGGTACCCTCACATTTAGACACTCGTTCGGTCCATGTTAGATAACACTATTCAATCATCCTTGACTCGAACGTCCCCATACTGAGTTTAGTATATATCGAGCAACAATTTACACAGACACTTCGAGAAAGGAAACAATGAACTAATCACTAGATGAGATGAACATTATATAACATCTTATGATTATTCCACACATAACTCCTAACACACCTACAACATATAGTACAACCCTAATTTTTTTCTCTGAGCACAAAATCAATCAATTGTACATTTGAAATTAAACCTAATAACAAACTGTAAGAATATATTATTCTATACACCTATCTAAGCAAAACGCCTCATTCATTCGAGATTTTCATCTTAGCATCGACTTGAAGAACCCTAATTTTTTGAATTAGGGTTGATCGAGACAAATCACCCATGAAAGCACAATTCGAATAGGAAAAAAAATATGATCTTATAGAAGTGTAATGAACGAAATTATTAAGAGTACATTTAATCGATTGGATTCTTGATAATAAGAATTAAAAAGGGGTGCGTTTTTTGAGTGTTAGTTCGTGTGTGTAGTGTTTGAGTGTGTTGTTATTGTGTGAACATTATGGATACGGGTGGGGGTGTGTAAGGTTAAAAAAAACCAATTTTTATCTTTGACACATAAGAGCCCCATCATCTTAACACTATTATTAAATTCCTTGCAAATTAGGTTATTTAATAAGGTATATTCAAGTTTCAAAACAAATAGCACACATGTCCCTTAATGTTTTTATACTCCATACAATAGACCAAAATTAGGCAAATAACTAAACACCTAAAGCATAAAAACAGGTAACACAAAAGGCACCATCGAGTTAAACTTAATTTAACTTTATATCATTAGAATTAGCGTTATCCGTTTTTTTTTTTTTGAAAATAATTTTCCCTTTGGACAGCTCATTTGATCAATGACAAAGAAAATTTGAACATTCTTCTCTCCCCTCAAACTAGACCCCTTTTTCTATTTAAAGAGCTGTAACATTGTTTTTGAGAAGTCAAAATGTATCTTAAAATATTTCAGATGATTGAAATGATTTTGTATGTGACAAAACAACAAACACCAAGATAAATTAAGATTTCACTATTTATTCACGATAGATGCACTGAAACGTACACTATGGATATAAGGAAAGCTCGGGTTGTGATGCAAAGTAATCACAAGCCTTTTGCATGGTCATAAAGTAGACCAGACCGAGAATAAATTCCCGTGTTAGGACAACTGTCGTTTAGACGACATGTTTTTCCTCAGATGAAAAACGGGGTTAACTATCTGAAATAATAGCAAACCATTTGCATGTTTTTTTGAAAACAATTTGTAACTTCTGCACGAAGGACTTCATTTACAGCTTGTAATCATTGTTAAAATACATTTCTAAGACCTGTAAATGTTCGATTTTCAGAAACAATGCATTGTAAAACTTCTTTTTTGAATTTTTCCTCATTTTTAATTTTTGAATATTGGTTTTTTTAAAAGTTTAATAATATAAAGAAAATCTTTTGGTTAATTCAGTTTTATATTTTTTCCCTCTTGTTTTTATAAAAAATATTTAATAAAGAATAAAAAATTAAAAAATGTTTTTTGTGTTTTCTTGATTTTAAGTATTTACTTATGGGTACATGATATGTGGATATTTACTAACCACTATTCATCAACTTCATCTGCCAATTGTTTTTAGAGTATCCGTCTAAAACTCCGCATTCCCAGCTTGTTGACAAGCAAATTCAATTTAAGGATGTTTTTTGTACGTATTTGCGTTTAAAAAATTGTTTTTTATTTATTATAGGTTTTTTTTAATTTTTTAGATCTTTCTCGTCCAAGACTTTTAGTGAAGAGTCCGCCCAATTTGAAATTCCGTATTGGACAAAGTAAAGTCATTTTTAGTTTATTGGAATGGTTTTGTATTTTTTGCGATCACACCCTTCTCAACATCACATTTGATGAAGTTGTAAACCTGAATGTCTAATATGCTTGGATCTGGAATGTTGAACATTGTTGCAGGTCAAAGGCAATCGCGCTTTTGTTATCACAGTACATTGGAATTTTATTGAACTAAAGCATAGATCGTTAAGAAGTTTTTTGTGATCCTATCCAAAGGACTTGAGCACAACAACCGGACAACGCAATATATAACAACTTCGTACTGATATCGCCCGCTTTTCAGCTTTTTATACGACCAGCTTTACAATCCTATCACCCAAAAGTTGTATACTGCCAGATGTTACTACGCCGTGTATCTTGACAACCAGCATGTATCCCAACTGCAAATGCTGTTAGGGCAAAGGAAAGAATCCTTCGGATACCAAAAACCTCCCGATGTAAACGGTTCCCTTTTAATACCGAAAGAGTCCTTTTTTAATACTGCATTAGGTGCTTTTTCGGAGGCCGAGCCTGGAATACCAGGGCACCCATGCATAAGGTAAATTTGTAAGGTCTAGTGTCTGACTGGTCTAGTAAGATAAAGGAGGGAGCCATCAAACCACGATAGTGTGATGGATCTACAACTATCCCTCTTTTATCCTCATCTAGTTTGGAACTTCTCCCCCAATGGAGTATCCCAATCCCACTCTGGGTCACAAGATTCATAGCCATATTTCTTAGTGATTCAAGAGCGATATTTAGATTTGGTTTTATGAAGATGCGCTGTGACTTTTGAGAAAGTCTGTAGTCCTAAGAAAAAATGAATTTTACCATCATCACATTTCAATTTGAACACATTAATTATTAGCGAATAATCACACAGAGTTCAGAGTAGATGCAACAAAGATAATATCATCGACATAGATTTGTACAAATAAGTCAAGTGCCTTCTCTACGATGACAGAGTAGGATCCTATGAGGCCATTGGAGAAGTCATGATATCAGAATGAAGACAAACATATCATAACCACGCACGTGGAGCTTGTTTTCAACCCAAAAGAGCTTTCTTAAGCTTGTATTACAAGTTAGGTTTTTGTCTGGAATCACAAATCCGTCCGGGTTGGCTAACTAAACGTTCTTATCTCCGCAGATTACCCATTCTCAGGAAAACGCAGTCTTCACATCCATTTGATAGATGCCATGTACATGCATCAGAAAATGCTAGAAAAATTTCGTATAGGCCCTCTAATCTTGGCAACCGAAAGCGAATGACTCTTCGAAATCGATAACCCTTTTCTTGGCGATTAACCACGAGCGACCAACCAGCCCTTATTTTTCAGAATACTTCCCTAACTCATCAAGTTTAATAACCTTATAGATCTACTTAAAGACATGACAAATGCTTTGTCAGGAGGAGGAACAAGTTCCCAAACCTCCAGACGTTCAAATTCCCCTTGAATTTTCCTCTTGCATAGCCTTCAATTCAACATGCTTGGTAATGCTTCATTGTAGTATTATTGGGTTCGCTGAATGTTAGAAAGGCACAAAATATAGAATAAGGCTTGTTCATGGAGTTGGAAACGTGTGAAACTGTCTGTCCAGAGCACCGATTATATCTCAAGTGTTGAATCCCCAATCCATTTTGCTATTGTGTTCAGAAACTTGTGTGATCGGGATGCAACAATTGTAATGAATAACATCTGATGATTGAGGATATATCAGAAGTAGCTCTGAATTGAAATCCAAAGTAACGACAAAATAAAAGATAAAAACAAAAAAAAAGATCAATAACCCATATGTGCTACTTTCAATATCAATGAATATCTTTCTTCAACTCAAATAAAGAATGGAGTTTGAGTTGCCCTGTGTTGTAGGAGAGTTTACTTGTGATGGTGCCATCTTGATCAACTGTAGTTGAGGAAGATGAACATTGATACAGCAAGTTCATGTTCAGGTGCAAACTGCTACAGGAATAGAGCAATGCTTCCTGGGTGCATGAAAATCATCATAAGGCAGGGGATTAAGTGAACTCATCAAACATTGGTTGAAACAACATATTCCAGTCAGATTCGAAGGTGGGGTAAAACGAATGGTATGAAGAAAGGAGGGTTTTGGCGACGAGTCCCTTGAAACTGTTGTTACAGGAGTCATTTCATGAAGTGTGGGTCCTGAACTGCTGTTGTTCAGGAAGCCATCATGGTCAGCTCATCCAAAATCAACGTGAATGGTTTTCAATATTCCGTCTGGTACGTCTGTTGTAAAATCCGATAACTTACTTTGTGGTTGCATATCCCAATGAAAATACCAAATATCAGCCTTGGTTGTAACTTTGCCACAAATTCTCACTATCTATTCTTTTGGGTAGCAAAGGTTCACCAACACATGTAAATACGATAGATCTGGAGGTTTTTTTGCCGTGTAAAAGCTTCATATTGTGTTTTACCAGTGACAACGACGTATCATGGAACGATGTTAGGTATAACACCAAGGCTGTGGCAACCGCTATTCGGCCCATAGAAATAAAGGGAGCTTTTTGCATAAATAACATAGTGCTAGCTGCTTCGATTATCGTACGAATTTTCATCTTTCAACAAGACACCGTTTGCTGTGGAGAGCGTGCAACTGATGTTTCAATGAGAGATGGCCAACCTTCTCATAATATTCCAGCAGTGTCTGATTAACAAACTCAGATCCATTATCTGTTCTGAATGCCGACGGACGGTTTTCCCTAAGCCGTACTGATCTATCTTTCAAAAGTTGATTAAAAAAGCTGGAGCCCTCATCTTTTGATCGCAAACCATTTTAACCCTAGTAAATCGAGAAGTAGTCGTCAACAATAAAAGAGGATGTACTTCTATTTCCCCATTGATACCTCAGCGCACGCATTGGCCCCCCAAACCCCCAAATACAGATCCATATGATAACAAATAGAGTTTTTTCCTTGATTTTGTCCCTCAGATTTGGGTTGTGGTTATTTCTTTGAACTTTTTGCCTATTGCACCATGCAAGAACATAAGTGATCCTTCTCAAACTTGAGCTTAGGATGAGACCATCCGTACAAGTCCATGTCTTGCAAGATGATTGATAGAACCCAAAGTTTTAAAATGAGAATAGAACGACGAATGCAAAACCAAGACTTGGTTTGTAGGAACGCCTTTGACAATAGACAAAATGGGAGAGAATGCCGTCATATTCCCCAGTGAGAGTGATAAAGATTATCCCCCTCGAGATCCCAACAATAAATCACACCATCAGATTAACGAAATGAAGCATGTGTGTTGACGAAAGGCCACTCATCGAGATTCTTAGAATCACATAATTTGTCCCGACAACAGAAAATATATATATTGCCCAGTCCTCAAACGTAAAAAACCCTTGAAATAGTAACATTCCCCAATCTGAAAATCTCTAAACCAAATTAACTTATCAAGACTTTGATCATATACCGAAATTAGTGACTACCAAGAATTATTTGATGAAATTGGTGAGCTGAAGATCGATCTCCGTTCATGTGCTTCGAGCAAGACCAATCCAAATACACAGGACGATTGGACGACCTTGCATCATTCAAAGAAAGTAGAATGGAAAATTGTTTTTTGTAAGATCCCCCAAAGTTTGCTGGGTTCCGTTTGTATAGCAGACATTGGATTTAAACCTTATTTAGCTAACGACCACATATTCTTATTCTTCCTAGGTTTCCTTGAGTAACCAATTTAAAACCACATGTTTGGGTGAATCAGAGTCTATAACTATTGGTTTGCCCTAGAAGGCACTTCAATAGATAAAAGTAGATCCTATTAAAGCAACTCATTTCCTACAATAGTGAAGGTCCCGATCCCGGTAGGTCCTCCAAATATATCCTATCATGATAACACCTTCCTGTTGGATATTCCAAATATCTTTTCTTAGATTTATTCTTCTTAGGTTAGCACGATTTTTCACAATCATTCATAGAATTAGAACACATAAATTCATCAGAAGACAATGCAATCCAACAACGTTTGTAATAACAGACATAATCAAAATATCTTGTTTTCATGTGTTTCCTGCACAACCGCAAGATCCATTTAACTGTTAAACAATACCATACCTTTTATTCAAACTAGATTTTTAACATAACCTAGGGTGGTGCTTCTACTGTCATACTTCGAATTAACTACTTGGTGTTTGGCAGAATCCTATCATGTTATTGTTTTCGTGGTGTTATGAGTCTTAATTTATTATTTTATTTTGTCGCAAGCTGGTTGTTGGTCCCGAAGGGCTTTGTGATCTGCAATCACTAGTAGAAAGTCTTACTCCTGTAAATGCAACACACGCTTGTAAAAACTATGTTTGAAGTCGAGTCCAAGTTATTGTATTTTCTGTGGATTGTGAGTGGGTTCGGCAAACCTAACTTCTTGTCCTATTGTCCTCGGTGTGACCTCAATTAATTGAGACCACAATTGTTTGATGCTAGGGCCTTCTACCTTAAGTGTTGAAACAAATCTTGAATGACTTGTTGGTATACCTAAAGGCAACACTAAAAGTGATCTTGAGGATAAGTTTGACCTTTTTACATGTTCACTAAATCCTAAGGACCAAAAGCTACATCCTGGGTATCTTAATGTAACGAGGAGTGAGCAGTCCCATTATTCCAACAATTTGTCTGTGATTGTTTCCAAATTAACCTTAGACACTTTTGGATCAACATAGTGGGCCATCATATCCTCCGTTATTTAAGCATTTTCCTTTAAGTTTCCTTTAACTCATTTTTAGGGCTGGCTATGACCTCATATGAACATGGTCATGCTATCAAATGGAGTGAAGCTCGTTAGTCCAAAAGCTTTATTAACAGTGGTAGCAATGCGTCCCTTTGGGTCTTAACTTGCTCAAACATAGACAATATCAGGACATCTTGTAGAAGCAGAAAGAGTTAAGATTCTGGACAGTTTTCCTGTTGTGCTCTCTCAGGTACTTGAGAAATAAGGAAATGATTATTGCTATCACTAGTGTTTTTCAGTTTCCGAACTGGGACACACGATCAGTAGACTGTTCCAGACAAAATGTCATAACTGCTCACTTAATTAAACTGAATCATAGTTCAGATTATCTGGATTGAGTACCATCAGATGAGTGCATCTGAGCCATTTCCCTGGACAGATGCTCCATAAGAAGCAGTCCCTTGGCGAGTTTAGTTCATCACAACCAGAGTCATAATGGCCATCCAGATCATCTGGGCTTGATAAGTACATTGTGGGTTATGACGGCTGAGAGTTTTTGGAATGTCAGGAAGTCCTGGATCTTCTGCCAAAAATTCTATTATCTTCCTCTGTTAAAGCCTGACCACCTGCTTGAGCTTGAACCAGCAACACTTTATCAATCATTTGACCATGTTTCAATCCTCATGCCGCTTAGGGCTTAGTACACTAATGCTTTGGGCAATATTAAACCCGTCCCCTTTGTAAATAATAACAAATAACAGTCCCGTTGTTTTCCCCGTGGTTGTCTCCACTTGCACCAGGTGTGATATTTTCTTGTTGTTCCAGCAGGCATAAGTAGTTTTGTCCTCCCTGAACAGTTGCACATTACTTCCATCATAGAAATGTAGCTTGATGAACGAGGGTATTTGACGAAGTCCTTAGCATTAATTTTGTATGTAGATAACGGGATAAGTTACATACAACAGTTAAGAATGGCATCATATGAATTAATTTGCCTCAAATTGGAATCAGCCCCTTTCCTGAACACTGGAACAACTAGACTGGAGTCTTTTGGGAAAATTCAGTTTGTTGCTGTTAATAGTTGTGGGAGCAAAATTCCAACTGTGGGATTGATGGTTTTGTTTAAGAAATAAGCGTTGTGGTGAAACGGTGAATTGATACTCCATTTGATTGATAAGTAATTGAAGAGATGGTTGATTGGATTGGTTGTGAATTGTTTAGTTTGATATTGTGTTAACAAACAGTGAAGACTGATTATGCGTGAAACATGAAGGTTGAGTATAGACTGTGGTGAGTGTGGTAAGATGAAAAGATAAGACTTATTGCTGAGTTAGATTGGTGAGATGCAACTAAAGCAAGGAGATCGTGTTTGCCCGTTTCAAAATGCAATCAAAACGAACCCTTCAGATGCATGTCGTATTCATGTTTGTTGCAGGTAGGCATGAAGCTGATCAATCAATTGTGGTAGTGTGCAAATTCATTTGACTAATTTAACACCAGTAACAAATTTGCTTCCATTCATCAGGAAGAGTGTGTTAAGAAAACTTGGTGTTTAACTTGAAACTGCTCCAATGGCAACTTTGTAATTGACATATCATTGAGTAACAGTAGTAAAACCTCAAGTAGTAAACTCATGTAACGTCGCTCCTGTCTTAGTAATGAACTTAGCGAATTCATCATACATCTTTGCACTCACGTTCTTGTATTGTTAATACTTTCCCATGCATTAGCAGTTTTAAATCATCACCCAAAATCCTTTGCCAACACGATGTTGAATCACAAGAGCATAGATTTTTCAGTTGGTAGTCCTTGGAGAATGATGGTTTATAAGCTTTTTATGTCGCAATCTGCTTGAATGGCTTTCAGCTGAGTTAGTTCAAACAATTCCTTAAGCATGTTATCCATCCTCTGTGATGAAGGCCCAACAAGTGGTCCTTTTTCAACAAGATGCAAGAATCATTCTTCCATGTGGTTCTATTCATCATATAAGTTCATTCTGCTTTTCTAATGAATCATACAAGTGTTTTTTCAAGCATACGTGGTTTGTTGTCCCTCCATAAAGGAGTTGATTTATCACAAGAGTTGTCATTGTGAATAGTCAAACGAGATAACAAATTGATCGATAGGTGGTAAGAAAGTAATTGTTTTAGTTTACGTGATTGTTGAGGTCTTGAAATGAAATTACACGGGATTTTTACAATACTTGACAAACCGGAAAACAAGTGTTTGTATTTCCACGGGATTTTTAACAAGTCAATGAAATAACCGTATTAATTTAAAAAAAAATTGAGTTTATTGTTGAGTTTAAACATAATATTATTTTCACTATTCGATTGACAAAAAAAAATAGCTAGTTCAGGAAAGCTCCTCGTCGATCGGGAGATCCCTACTCGTTCCGATCCCCCAGTTTCGGGAAATCCTGCTAGTTCCGGTTATCACTAGTTTCGTCAACTGTCAATGTACCACCTATTTCGATCCTACTCATTTCGGTTTCCCCCCCCTGTCTTGTTCGTGTGTCACAAGGAAAGAATAACCGTTCGGTTCAAACTAGAATTATGCTAGTTCGGATTGACTTGTTTCTGTCCAACTCGTTCGGTTCACCTCTAGTTCGATTCACTAGTTCGATTCTAACTAGTACGAAACCCAATTTTTCAAAACTCAAAAAGACACGATTTTTAATGGTTTTTAGCAAAAAATTCTTGTACAACTAGTATTACTAACCCTATAGGAACAATAAAAATGAAAACTTTAAGGTTTTTAAGCCAAAAAAATTTGAATCACTAATTTGCTCTTTGTAAAGGTTTTGAACACAAATCAAACACAAAAATCTAAACACACCACTCCATGGCTCTGATACCAATTGAAGAATACTAGTAATCTTAAGATCAAGCAAAAACAAGAGTGAGATGTGGGTTGGATGTTAGAGAGAAACTTAGATGGAATTATGGATGAATGTATAAAATGAATGTGTGGAAAATGGAACAACCAACCCTCTCCAAGACTAGGAGAGGGTCTATAAATAGTTACAATGGCCGGCCATGGGCTGGAGTTGGGCCACCCATTGGCCTTGGGCCGGACTAGATTACTAATCTAATCCTTATACTAACTACGAGCTAAGACTTGTTACAACTTTGAAAGTGACCGACACTTTTCGTGTTTCCAACACCAATTTCACAATATACTTAATGACATGTTTTAAACTAAAAAATTAAAATCATTACACTAATCACATACATGTATTGAGATGTATAATGCATATATCTTTGAAAGTTTGATATTTCATATTCATCTTTTAGTTTTGAAACTCAAAAAAAATGTTTACTGTGTTTCCTAGAGATTTAGGTAGTTATTAAATATATACCAACAACCTCATAAATATTTAAGTAGTATAATAAATTTTACTTTAACAAAATGGGTTTAGGAGTACACCTATGGGTATTTTGGCAGGTTTAAGTATCTTAAATGGGTACACCCGTGATGGGTATGCATTACCCGTCACCTACCCGCCACCCACAGACGGGTACAAACTTCACCTACGACCCACCCGCGGGTGAAAAAATGACGGGATTACCCGCCCATTCACGTATGGGTACCCATAGGTTATGGGTTTTTTCTCGCCCATTTCCATCCCTAGTTATGTGCTTGCATAGAATTATACTCTAGATTCATACCTGGTATCAAAAGATTAAAACCCTAACAGTTGGTTATTGAGTAAATACCTGAACCCATATCGCCGGATCATTCGGAGCCGCCATTGGTAACCGAAATAATTTTCCCCAATTTGTCGAAAGGGTGAGAAGAATCCAGAATAAGTGAGGTGAGTGGGAGTCAGCGTGCGGTAGATTATGAATTAGTGAAGATATTGGGCTAGACATCATGCAACTACGATCCTAACACCCTAGGGATTTTGGAAACAGTAATACGCAATATGGACGCACCTGAAAGAGTTGCTTGTGGAGGTAATGAGCAGTTGATGAAGCGGTGTTTCTAGATGGCAATGGAGTGTTCGACAAATGTCTTAATGGGCATTTATTAAAAAAACAAAGGTACAGGGGCGGTGCATTTAGGCCTGCACATTTGGGCCGTGGGAATCGGCTCACTATGAATAGGAGGAGCCCGCCGTTAAAACGACATCATTGTCACCACAATTAGTATATTGTACAATTGATACAGAAAAGAGAGACATAAGAAAGAACATGTGTGAATAAAAGAGAAAGGGAGGCTTTATGAGCAAAATAAATAATAACCAAAATGGGTAATTAATGAAATGAGACATTTTTACATTGTGTTATGAGTAGGGGTGTCAGTAGGGTCGGGTTGGCCCGAACCCGATAAGGCTTATCGGGTCGGTTTAAATCGGGTTGAAAAATCTTGTCGGGTTGTTTTGTCCCGAACCTGATAACCCGATAGTATTATCGGGTCAGGTTCGGGTTAATTTATTTTTCTTGTTGGGTTATCGGGTCAACCCGATAAGACCCGATAGTAATATACAGTTTCCTTTTAATATGATTTCAAAAGCCATAATGATACAGTATTCGCTTCAGTGTTTTGGTTACTGCTATTTTTATGTACCAAATGTGAATGTCATGTTTTGTTGGTTTTAAAATGAACTAAAATGTGGTATTTGGTTTTAAATCCAACCTAGCATCTTTACTGGAAAAAATGTTCACATTCTAATGAATGGTTAATTCTTTTATAATGATCGGTTGCTGGTACTTATAATCTTACGAATAATTTCTTATCTCTACCGCATTTAGTTAAAAGTCAATCTTGGATTATTTTTAGTTATGTTTTAATTTTCAGACCGCAACACATAGTCTAATGTTCCAGCCCGATAACCCGAACGACCCGACCCGACAAACCCGAAACCCGACAAACCCGATTTCTTATCGGGTCAGGTTGCGGGTTAGTTTTTTTTAAGCAAAACCCGAATCAACCCGATAACCAGACCCGATAACAACTATGAGTATCATTTAAAAAAGAAAATAAAGAAAATAAAATGAAAAAAAAAAGTTATGTTTTGGAGTATCATTTAGACATTTACTAACATTTAACGAGGAAAAGAAAAAAAAAAGAATGAAAAGCAATTTAGTTCGATTCTGAAAGTAAAATTTACATATGAAAAAAGAAAGAAACACAAGGCGAGGGAGGATGTGATTTCCTCCTTACGGCAAGAAGAGATGATGAGCACCACTGGTTGTTTCTTCCCGCCATTATCTTCAACAACAACTGATTACCACCACAAACCACCATTTTTATTATTAAAATTTCCATTTTCTCATCAACAACAACAACATGGTAAAAGCACCAATTCATTACTATTAAGCAGTAAACAATTTATTAATAAATTAAAGTGTTTCTCTTCGAAGCAGAAAAGTAGTAGTAAATATGAATTCGATGAAAGGCTCTTCTCCAATGTTAATCCAGCTACTCTCAAAAGACAACCTGGTAGTATATTATTATTGCTTTTATCTTCAACTCGCCTTTATGTATTGTTACATTTCTTATTAAAATCATATCCAAACACTATTACCTCATTTCTCCAGGAAGTGTCACTAGTTCCGTTCTTCTCGTTGCTGGCACCACTGTATGTAATCATCCCCCTCTATTTCTACTCTTACTTATATTAATTGTATTATTATTATTATTATACTGTACTACATCATTACTTGTTTTACAAACTCAATCTATGTTGGACCTCGTAATCATATTTTGACTAATACAGTGGTATATTATGCCAAAGCATCGTAACTCTAAACCTTAATTAGCCAAACCTAGTAATCACTAACACTCGATATTCTTCAAATTACCAAACCCGAATTTTATGACTCATGTTAAACACCCAAAGGTAATACTTACTACTATATTCATAAAACTTATTCTTGAATATTTTTCAAGTCATTTGCCTACGGTCTCAAGTCTCAACCTTTCACTTTTTGGTTAAGCTATCCACTGGTAACTCATTTGTATTTTTTTACTAGTACTAAAGTTTCCCACTGTTTGTTAATATGCAGAATTGCAAACTTCTTTTCTTCATTCTCTTTCGTGCATATTTTTTCGTCTGTCATTGAAAAACTAAAATTGTTGGAATAGGTAGGTGCAGGAATTCTTGCTATCCCTGCAGTTACTCAGGAAGCTGGGTTTTTTGCTGCTGCAATAACATGCATTCTCTGTTGGATTTATATGGTACTTTCCTTTTCCATTTTCTCAATTGAGGCACCATTTCTTTACTCCTTTTCCTTGTTCTTTTGACGTATAGTACCATTGTTTATAAAAAAAGTTCTATGATTAGCAATCCTGTATTGTTTTGATTAGTCTTGGATAGTGCATAACCTGCTTTGGTTCAACTGTTTGTTTAAAGGGCCATTTTTTGCAGTTGACTTTTGGTCTCGAATCCTCTTTTAAAATACCCTACAAATTTGCTCATGTTGCGCCTTTGCCACCTAACGAAAGTGTGTTTATGCCTCTAAATTACACTAAATCACCAGTGCTATAGTACATTTCTCTGGTCTTTCTTTATATATTTTATTGTGTGCTGTTACTAATCAGTATATGCACCTTTTTTCTTCTTTTTATACAACATTACAAAAGTATTCTGCTACAGGTTGTGACTGGCTTGCTAATAGCTGAAGTAAATGTAAAGACAATGTGCGAACTAGGCTCTGGTGGGGTCTCATTGGTAATTTCAACAACCTCTTTTGTTATAAGTTAGTTCTAGTTCTCTCCGCTATAGATATAAACCATAAGCTTGTATCTGATGCTTATTATATTTGTAAGCTGTCCGCTATGAATATAGCGGTAGCATGTCTGAGAATAATGATAGACGTGCAAGGTTGGTTTGGTCTCTCAGTTTGTTACATCAACTTAGCCAATGTGTAAGTAATTCAATTTATTAGAAAGCGGTTCACTTATATTAATACCTGCCAATGAGAAATGATGCTCACATTGAGATATTTAATATTAATTCCAATTTGTTATTGAGAATTGTAGTACTTATAGAGATCCTATCATTTGCTAGCACCCTGTTATTTAGTCCCCTGATAATGGCTGTTTCATATTGAGACTGATCAGGTATCCATACTAAATAGTTTTAATGGTTCCATGTAACATATTAGAAAAGGAACAAATTCTTTGGCTAGGTAAAATCCACACACATCTACTGCTTATTAGGCTTGAATCTCAAGATTATGGTAGTTAATATTCTTTTGGGCCAATGGTCTCTTGGTGACAGAACGGATAGATCATATAGGTTCATAACTATTTACATTTGCGTGTTTTTTTTTGCAGGTATCAATGGCTACAAGAACTCTTGGGACTATTGGAGTTCAGATTGTTTGGTAAGATGATCAAACATCCCCTTTTCTTAATTGCTTGTGTTCTGGAGTTTCGATGATAAAATATCTCAGCTGAAAATCTGCGTCTTTAAGATGTCGGGTGCCTTATTTATCACGATTAACTTGCATGCAAATGGAATGTACTGTCACCTAATTTTTGGATCAATGGAACATACGTACAAAAATCAACATTTTGGTTATATACTAACAAAAAGTAGTCAAAAACCAATGCTATTGTGCACAAAGAGAATGCTAATTTTGTAATTACTATTACTATTGTAACTATCCCTTTCTCTTATTGCAGCTGGTCATATATTTTTATACATTACGCCCTCCTTGTGGCTTATGTGGCTCGGTCATCAGACATCTTGACTAATATCCTTGGCATTCCAGTGTATGATTTAAGTTTCATTGCAAGCATCCAATAAGAGACCATACATTCCATCCATTAAGTATATCGTAGTATAATAATGGTCAACAAGTAACTTGAACACCAGCATGTACATGAGTATTAGGGATACTGTGGTTAGCTATCTTATTTTGGTCACCTTTTGTATATAAAACAAACTTTTGGTTGCAATAAAGTTATGTATCTCTTAACTTGAGACCCATGAAATATAGATTTGATTGAGGAAACACCATAATCAATGCCTTGACCGAAGGAGTTGAAGTTAGATCATCTTCATTTACCTTTAGACATCTTTAAGAAATCAACAAACATGTGGTCAACATTCTTCTGAATTTTGAGAACAGAGTTACGAGCAACCAACAATTTCTCAAAAAGGTGAAATTTATTTAAAGGGTTGCTTGCAACACTTGATATACGAGCTACTTTAAAGAAAATCATTGAAAAGGTATGTGAGAGCCTTCATGAAGCTTTAGAATGTCTCATGGGGAAGTTAGGGATACAAGGTGCGAGTAGGAACCGGAGAACTTGGAGAAAGTCATTGTTTCCAATGAAGAGTTCGCCAATGATATCATGAAGTAATTATATCAGTGATCCATTTGCTGATGACCATGACTTTTTCCAACTTCTCCTGCATTTTTCATTTTTTTTTGGGAACGGCAATTTTTTCACATTCAATACCACCTATCTCACAAACGTCTCCGGTCTCTTTCTTAAAGAAGTCTACCACATACCTTTTCAAGGATTTTGGCAAACATTTGTGTTTGCAGGCAAATCGCAAAGTAGGTTTCCACCATTTTGAACAATTTTTAATCAGAACTCTCTTCTCATGACTTTAAAGTTAGGTCAACCACTTCTTTGTAAACATCCGGTACGAAGTTGTAGTGTATCGACTAAGGATGAGCTAACTTTAACTCCCAAATTCGAGGCATTGATTATAGTGTTTCTCAATTTAGTCTAAATTTCTTGGGTCTTGTGAACAAATAGCTAAACTACTTTGTAAACACATGGTTCTTTTATATAAAAAAATTGACTAATAAGGAAGCTAGGTAAAATAATCCTATTTCTGTACTTGATGCGTATGGGGCAGAGATGTGATACTCTAATTGATTGTCTCATTTTACATCTCTATGACGACACACAGATTAGCAACATGATTTTCCATTTGAGCCTTGTAGAGTAGTGACATTATCTAAGGTGAATCATATTGAATTAGGTTCCTTATGTTGTTTGGTCTTGACAAGTACCCTTATGATTGCAGATGGGAATGTGCATCCCTGTTTTCGATTCTCTTCGGCAGCATTTGCTACTTTGGAAGGTGGTTATCTCATTATCTAATCTTTATCTGTTCTCGTTCACCATCTATGTAAAATTCTTCTACAACAAATCATTTTTTTTATAATATTTAAAAAAAAGCATAGATTAACTGTTAAGATGTATCACAAAATCATTTTGCACTTGGTTATTACTCTGGATTAGTTGTTCAGAGTAATGATGTAAATTATCAGAAGAGACTGTTCGGATGCTTTGGCTTAAAAGGAGAGAAAGCAAAGACATTGGTGAAATAAGACCTTATTCCAAAAGAGAATTTAGAAAAAAATCATATGTAACGTGGAGTTAGAAAAGAATGCGAAAAGCTCACCTTAATTAGTATCCTCTTTCCTAATATCAGCACTTTAACAGTCATCTTCACAGATATTTTTTTCTTTCCGTGACACTTCAATCTGGTGCAATTTTCACAAATTGTAGCAGTGTCTGAAAAGTTTATAATTTGATGTAGCCAGCAGCTTATTGGTGCCGTCAATGGAGTTCTGGTATCTGGCATATTAATTTCCTTTGCAGCTCTCGTGGTAAGTTCTCTATTTATGAACTAACAGTTAAAATCAATGGTAATTGGGACAGTGGGCTAATGAAGATTCCACTATATAAAAATCACTATTTTCACATAATTTTGATGTGCTTGTAAGCTTTTTTGTTGCTTCTTTGGCAACAGCTGCAAGTTATAAGCAAAAATGTATCAAAGACTATACAGAAGGCATCCTGTTTATATACAGATTTTACTATACAAACATACAAACTATGCTCGTCAATGATGTACATAAAAGTTATCGAAAAAAGTATCATACTTTATTAATCCATGGAAATTTGTAATCTTGGTTATGCTTCTTTTTTTCATAGATTTATTTTGTCCACCATGATGGTAGCATACTAATACACGAGCTTGATACCATATTAGGCAGTTGCAGCTGAGGATTTGCATTGGGATGCTCTTCTAAGAGCTAACTTGCAAGCTATTCCCACAAGTATACCCATAATTGCCCTTTCTTTTGTTTACCAGGTAATAATTCTGCCTTCCGTACATTATTATAAACAATCTTGTTTCCATCACGCATTTAACTATTCACATTGTTGTTCGTTTCAGAATGTAGTGCCTGTTCTCTGTACAAATCTGGAAGGCGACCTGAAAAAGATAAGGTAATTTTACATTATGGTTATCTGTTTGTATGGTGCTAGCATGATAGTCAAAAGTGATATGTACCAAGCTATTAACCCCACCTCAATAATCTTGCTAAATGCATAAAGCCTTCCAAATAATATACTTCAAGTCCATATGTAAATAATAGTTTACGTTAAGAACCCATGAATGTTGCAAAATGGAACTGTGGACCCTAGAAAAATGACTTGATTTAAGAAACCATAAGCTGAAATGAGCTTCAAACTATGTATCATCTCTAGTATTTGCTGCTAACTATAACTAGATGAATAATTACATGCAGGACTTCAGTTGTCCTAGGCACTGCCATTCCCCTTGGTCTCTTTCTTATCTGGAATGCTGTCATTCTTGGGACGATCAGTACTCCTGAAACAGGCACAGATAAGATTGCTGACCCACTGCAGGCATTGCTAGCTACTAATGAAGTTGTTGGGGTTGGTATCTGATAAATCCTAAATTTACTTATAGGTCACTTATGTGGAATGTATGTCAATAAAAGATTGGAAATTTGAAACTGATAATTGCACCTGTTATTTCTTGATTATAATGATATTGTGCAGCCTATTGTTGGAGCATTCTCACTCCTTGCTATTGCAACTTCTTATATTGGATTTGTTTTGGGTCTCTCTGACTTCCTCTCTGACTGTGAGTTTGCTCTTGCTTATTTCTTCAGTATTTTCGAGTATTCCACGTGATACAAACGTTTGCTTTTTTGTTGCCAATTCAAGAGTTAAATTGGTCACAGTATCATTCAAAAATAGCCAAATTTAATGGATATGCCATGAGGAGTAGCACACAGAAAACCATTGAATTAGTTAACATTTTGCATAACCCTTTGTAACTGAGTAGTTCTCCTGTATAAGAAAAGCGCGGAGTATGTATTATTAATCACCTATCCAAAAAGAGTATTTCCCCCATGTAATACTAGAGGTGGCACAATGGGTGGTTTGGGTAACATGTCAAAATGGGTATTGTTTTTTGTATGTCAAAATGATTGGATAGGACTGGATTAACCCGCACCTAATGTTTTTTTTTATAGATTATGAATTAATGATTCATTGAAAAGAAACATATATAACTGGACGAATCTTGATTTTGAATAAAGGGATTTAGGAGGTTGTATGCATCAAATATACACTTTGACCAACTTTCAGCCCGTGTGACCCGTTCAACCATATCCTTATAAGTTATACCCATTTGACCCTTTAGAGATAAAATCTAACCCAGAGTGACCAATCTAGTTCATAAAACCTTTTCCCTTCATTTAGATCAATCATGTCCCCGGTCCCAGCCTTAGGCATGTATATATTTATGTCTTTATTAATGTTTTTGCAGTGCTGAAACTACCATCTGATAGAAGCAGACCTCTGCCTTACCTGCTCACGCTGTTTCCACCACTAATTCTATCATTGCTAGACCCTGACATATTTTTCAAAGCATTGGATTTTGCTGGAACTTATGGAGGTATGTCTTTCTGATGTTTTTGTATCAAATCCAACTTTCATTAACTTCAAATGAACCATTCAAATAAACAAATTAGTCTAAGCTCCATTTCTTGGACCATGAACTAAGTGAACCTTGTACTCAACACGTTGTTTGGTAAATAAATGGTTTTGTGTTGATCTTTAAAATTATATATAACTTTCGCATGAATTTGGGTGAACGTCCAAAAGTGTGGAAAAAAATCAGTCCGAATAAATTGATAATTTTATGATCATCATGTCTCAACAGTACCACGGTCACCACTTTTGCTTGTTTCATTCCAACTTCCCAGTTCGAATTCTTCAACATAAACTACTGCTTAAATCATAAATGTTTCATCATTTATTTTAATTGACATTTGACTGGTGTAAGGTCATAATAAAGGATGCTTGCTCTTCCTATTTTTCAATTAAAAAGCATTCTTCTTGTTTTTTTTTTAAAAGTGAGAGGACATGCCACACAGAATATTTGATTTGACTCCATGTCTAACATTTGATATGACTTTCAACATAGATAAATGAAAAATTTTTGGGCATTTAAAGACAGTCATCTACGTATTTGTATGTAGATAATGGAGAAATAGGTGGATTTACTTAAAATCTCCTCAGAGCTCCAAAGAAACAATTTCTTGTGTTAGCACATATGCAATTCTAAATGTTTTAGTAAAAGTGCAATTTCGAATCATTTACTTTTACATGGGTCAATTTCTGTTGCATTATCTCAGGATTCAGATAAAAAACAACAAATTAAGTCAGCTAAAAGGGAAGTGTGTAGAACAACCTGGTAATCTGTAAAGTTGTTTTTTTTTTGTTATAACGCATACATACTCTTGAATGGTTTTATTGAAAGATCTAGATTGTCATTGTGGTACATTCTTTTTCTAATTATAGGCTGCACATGTACTTTTTATTCGAAACATATGAGAAAAAAGTATCAGCCGGTATGAAAAATGACCCGTTTCATCCTAAATCTATTTTGACCCATTATTCAACGTCACCGAACAGCTCTTGCTACCTGTAGCTTTTATGTTTTTTTTATTTGACAGTAATTGACAAGTTAAGTCCATGTGTATGTTGATCTCCTGTTTGTGTAGTTCTGGTGCTGTTTGGTATTCTTCCCGCTGCAATGACTTGGTCAGATAGATACTCGACTTCTTCAGTGTCCTTGAATCTTCCCCAACTTGTACCTGGAGGTAGATTTACCTTGTCACTAGTAATTGGAGGTGCTGGATATGTTATTATTACAGAGCTAATCGAGAACTTCATGCGTACATGATCAACACAAGCATGTCATGATACTATCGAAAGTTGGACAGATGGAGTCAGGAGTGTTGAATCTCAATTTGTTGTATAACGAGTTGCTATAGACTCGCGTGTTGCCACGAGGTTTTTCTCTATGTATCTAGTTGCATAACTATTTAAAAACCAAAATATTCTTCAATAGATATATTTGTTTATTATTCACATAATTATTACTACTTACTTAAAAAATGTTCCAGTTTATCATGTTACCTACTGTTTGGATGAAGCAAAACGGATCAATTGTTTTTATTTATATGAATTTGAATTTTTTAGACAGAGTTAGTTTTATTTTGTGTCACGAAATGGAAGAAGTTAGCTCAATTTGGAAAGTCAAAGAAAAAGTCAAACTTCGGTTATGATTCAAATTGGAGGAAAAAACCGTTACATCTCAATCTCCTCTATAAATACCTCAATCACTTGTCATTTTTCATTATCTAAATTGTAATTTTTTTCTCTCTAATTCTCTATAATCATTCCACTTGTAACAATTCCATAATTCCAATAACCAACACTTTTTACGAATTTCGTTCTTTCTTTGAGATTCCTAAAGTGATTGTTGCCATTTCTTAATTGAAATCTAGTTCAATATGTTTCAATTGGTATCAGAGCGCATTCTGGCGGAAAATTATGTTAGAGCTCTGTTTTCGTTATAACGGTTTTCAGTTATAACCGTTTCAGTTGTAACCGTTTTCTGTTACAATTCCGGTCTAACCTTCATACTTTTCGATCATCTATCATACACCATGGTGGCTACACGTTCCCTTACTGATACTCAAGCTCAGAATACTAATTCAGTGGAAGCTACTTTAGAAAGGCTCACCAATACTATAGACCTTATGAATTAGAATATCAAAGGCCTCTTGTTGTTTCAACAGATGGCTAGACCTATCATTACACATCTAGCTAATGGTGAAGGAACTAGTAGTCGAGGAGGTCAACCAACCTATGGGAGGCTCACTAAGCTTGAATTCCCCAAATTCAATGGTGAGGATGTTCAAGGATGGTTGTATAGGGTGACTCAGTTCTTTGTAATTGATGGAATTCAGGATGATGCTCAAAAGCTTATGTTAGTTTCAATGCACTTGTTTGATAATGCATTGAATTGGCACAAGCAGTTTCTCAAAAGAAATAGGGATAATGTTACTTGGCAACAATATGAAGAAGGAATCAAGAAAAGGTTTGATCCTGTCAATGAGTATCCTATGGTGGAATTGAAAATTTTGAAGCAAGTTGGATTAGTACAAGCTTATCAGGACTTGTTTGAAGCTTTACTCAACAAGGTGGATCAGCCAGAGGCTTATGCCATCAACTTGTTCATTGGAGGTCTTAAGGATGAAATAGGGCTAGCTGCGAGGATGTTTAAGCCAAATAAGCTCACAGATGCTTATTGTTTGGCTAAGATGCAAGAAGCCACACTAGCTATTCCTAAGAGCAGGTATACATCCCTACTTTCTACTCCTAAGAATGCTGTTACTCCTTTTGTATCTAAAAATGGGGGATATGGGGCTAAGAGCAACACTTTGGCCTTACCTGCTCCACCACAAGCTATGGGACCTAATAGACCTAGGAAACAGTTGACACAACAAGAAATGGCCGAGAAAAGAGCAAAGCATTTGTGTTTTTACTATGACCAGAGGTATAGTCCTGGCCATAAGTGCAGTGGTCAAATGTATTGTTTGTAAGTATCTGGTTGTGATGAGGAAATTGAAGATGAGGACTGTGTTGTTAGTGAACAAGACCAAGTTGTTGTATGAGAGGAAGAAGTTATGCCTCAAGTATCATTGAATGCAATGAATGGGGTCAATAGCTATCAGACTATGAGAGTCAAGGGACATGTGAGAAGGCTGGTATTGCATATGTTGGTGGATTGTGGTAGTACACATAATTTCTTAGACCTGCAAGCTGCAAAGAGAATGGGGTGTAGGATGAGTAAAATGTGTTCACTACAAGTATCTGTAGCCAATGGACAAGTCATGTCCAGTGTGTATGTGTGCAAGAATTTCAAGTGGAATTTGCAAGGACATGATTTTGTGACAGATGTGATGATTTTGCCTTTGGGAGGATGTGAAATGGTGTTAGGCATCCAGTGGTTGGCTACTTTGGGAAAGATCTAGTGTGATTTCAAAAACTTGATAATGGATTTTGTTGTCGATGGGAAGAGATGTGTACTCAGGGAAACTTCACAATCTTTTCTGAAATGGATGCAGGATAGACAAATGGGTAGTTCCTTAAGCCAAATGGGAGTGGAAATATCTTCAATGGCTTTGTGTGTGTGTTCAGCTACTCTAATGCAGATGACTAGGAGCAGTGTACAGTCTAAGAGCCAAATCCAAACACTCCTTAAGGAGTTTGAAACAGTTTTTGACACACCAAAAGAACTACCTCCTAACAGATCCCATGATCACACCATTCCATTACTTCCAAACACTCCTCCTATTAATATCAGGCCATATAGGCATCCACCAAATCAAAAAGATGCCATTGAGTTGATGGTGAATGAGTTGTTGGAGGCTGGTATCATAAGGAACAGTCAGAGTTCTTTTTCTTCACCCATTGTAATGGTGAAGAAGAAGGATGGAACTTGGAGAATGTGTGTGGATTACAGAATGCTTAACAAGTATACCATCAAGGATACGTTCCTAATACCAGTAATTGAAGAACTACTTGATGAGCTTAGTGGAGCCAAGGTGTTTACTAAACTGGGTCAGGATACCATCAGATAAGGATGAACAAGTCTGACATACACAAAACAACATTTAGAACTCATGAAGGTCACTATGAGTTCTTGGTAATGCCATTTGGGCTAACCAATGCACCATCTACCTTCCAGTCTCTCATGAATTCTGTGTTCAAACCATATATGAGGATGTTTGATTTGGTTTTCTTTGATGACATATTGGTGTATAGCAAAAGTGAAAGAGAGCGTTGGGGACATTTGAAGACAGTCTTGTAGACAATGAGGGAGCATACATTGTTTGCTAAGCAAAGTACATGTACATTTGCAGCTACTTTAGTGGAATACCTTGGTCATCTTATCACTATTTAGGGAGTCTCCACTGATCCTACCAAGATTCAGGCTATGAAGTAATGGCCCACTCCTAAAACAGTGAAACAGTTGAGAGGGTTCTTGGGGTTGACTGGCTATTACAGGAAATTCATCAAAAATTATGCTTGGATTAGCAAGCCACTCACTAATTTGCTAAAGAAAGATGCATTTGAATGGAGTGAAGAAGCTAGTAAACCATTCTTGGACTTAAAACAAGCCATGTCCCAAACACCAGTGTTGGCTCTTCCTGATTTTCAGAAGACTTTTGTAGTGGAAACATATGCTTCAGGGGTAGGAATTGGTGCAGTACTTCAGCAAGAAGGACACCCCATTTCTTACCTCAGTATAACACTGGCCCCTAAACACCAATTACTGTCTACTTATGAGAAGGAATTCTTGGCTGTTCTAATGGCTTTGGAAAAACAGAGAGGCTACTTGTTGGACATACACTTCAAGATTAAGACTGGCCATTTCAGCCTTAAGTACTTGCTCAACCAAAGATTAACAACTCCTTCCAAGACAAATGGTTACATAAGCTACTTGGCTTTGATTATGAAATTTCTTATAACAAGGGTTCTGAGAACATAGATGCTGATGCATTTTCTAGGCTCACTAATGGGAGTGAGTTGAATGCATTAGTGTTGTCTACTGTCACTAGTGATTTGTTGCAGAAGATCATGGATAGCTATAGCTAAGATACCCATTTGCAGAAGGTGATACACCAATTGACAGAAGACACTAATAGGGGTACCAAGTATGTGTGGGAAGGAGGTGTGCTAAGGAGGAAAGGGAAGCTGGTAGTGGGAGCTAATGAGCCATTAAGGACTACTATTGTCCAACATTATCATGCTGATGCTGTTGGTGGACATTCAGGCACAAGTGTCACTGCACATAAAGTGGGTTCTTTGTTCTATTGGAAGGGATTGCATAAGTCAGTCAAAAATTCATCAAAGAATGTGATGTTTGCCAAAGGAATAAAGATGACTTAGCTGCTTATCCTAGACTATCACAACCATTACTAGTGCCTAAGAAGATTTGGAGTGAAATTTCTATGGACTTCGTTGTTGGCCTACCTAAGTCACAAGGGAAGTTTGTTATCTTTGTGGTGGTGGACAGGCTTAGTAAGTATGCACACTTTATGGCTATGAGTCATCCCTATACTGCTAGTTTCGTGGCACAGGTGTTTTTGATTCAGTAAACACACACTTTATTAAGCTCCATGGACTACCAATTCCATGGTTCAAGTGGGGATTTTAAAGGGGGGGAATAAATATTGTTTTAAGTCACTTTTGGCAATCATTGTTCAAATTGCTTAAGGTGGAACTGAAGATGTCAGCTGCCTACCATCCTCAAACAGATGGTCTGACAGAGGTGGTAAACAAGTGTTGGAGTGCTATTTGAGGTGTATGACTGGAGAAAGGCCTAAAGAGTGGGTGCAATGGTTATCTTTAGCTGAGTTTTGATATAACACTAACAAGCACTCATCTATTAATGTTTCACCATATGAAGCAGTCTCTGGCCAAACACCCCCTTTGCATAACTGATAACGCTCAAATTATACATGTTTTTATATGCGTTATCAATGATTTTTTATATATAAATTGGTTAATTATAAGAACTTTTGGTATATAATCGAGTATATTTGCTATTATAGGTTCTAAGTACGTGTCGTGGAAGAAAACGGAAGAAAACACAAAGAATTGAAGCTTAAACGAAGAAATAACTAAAGCTGAATGATCTCCCCACACCTGTTCACTGTTTTGGTCATAACTCGGTCATACGAACTACGTTTGACGCGATTCTAGCGGCCACGCGAAGAGAATTCAATTATCTATAACCATGAAAAAGGCTAACAGCTGAAAATGACCAAAAGTACACCGAACTTGCAGAAAGTGCGGTGCACTTTTCACCAGAACTGGAAAAGTACTTTAAACACCCAAAGTGCGGCGCACTTTTGAGGCGGTGGAGAAAATTAAAGGCAATTAAATGAAGTGTGCATTAACTCCCTATGTGCGGCGTACAAATAAGTTTGTACGGCGCACTTTGGCCTCCGAACAGCCTATAAATACCCTCCTTGGCTCCCTCATTTCATATCTCACACACACAACTCATATATCACACACACATTCTCTAGAAATTAGTTTGGAGAGAAGGAAGGAATGGCGAGGGTCTTAGGACCTAATGATCTAAACACCCCTCTACACCACCATGAACCACCACCATATTCATAAATTTCCTAGTTCTAACACCATATTTGGACCACCTACCATCTATTTCTAGAATCTAAACACTTCCACTTTGATTCTTAGAGGATTCACACCAAATTCTCTTAAGATCATCACCATAAACCTTGTTACCAAACACTCCATTTGGTGATACGTTGTTGAATTTGCAAAAGTTACTTGGTATATTTTGGGTTGTCTCAGTAGCATTTGGTTGTTGGTTGATCATAGAATTGTTAGTTTTGGGTTAATGGTTATGTTAGTCGAAATATTGGTATTGTAACTTTGATCTCATATGTGAAACATAACATAATATTTGGATTATTTTGCTATGACTTATGAATATACATGTTTATGAATTCGATGTTATCTTGCTTGGATCTTTGTTTATCTTTTGGTATATCATTGCAATTGAAATAGGCCGAAAGGGTTAATTGTCTTGATGTATTTTGAACCGTTTGTCTATGACGTGTCAATATTATACTTGTGAGAATTGTGTGGTAAATTGATAAACAACCCAAGTAGAATTATATTTAAAACCCTTCCTTATGTTGACCGACCGGGTTGGAAGGAATTCATATGTATGCATATTTGATATAAACTATTCTTAATGCGCTCGCGATGATGTAGTATGTAGGCCGAAAGGATTCTATGTTATCATTGGTAGATATGTTTGTTATTATGATTACCCATCATATATAACTTGTATGCTTTGTTTATAAATTCTTGCTCTATCTCTATCTATTATGTTATGTGAATCATGCCTTGTTCCCTGCTTGCTTTATACACACGTTTAGGCTATTTGACCCGTGACAATCAATTAGCTTTGTTACTTGATAAACAATTTGTGAATTGCTACAAATCCCGTGGAACGACCTAGACTTACCTAATACTATATTATACTCGAATAGGGCATACTTGCCCGAATGTTGTGTTTTTAGTAAAAATTGATATTTCTAGTTATTATAAATTTAAAGCTTGTAAAAACACTCATCAAGTTTTTGGCGCTGTTGCCGAGGATTTGTTTAGTTATTTGTAGATTGTTTGCTAGTCTTGTGCATGCTTCGTGTGTTTAAATCTCTTTAAATCTTTAAATATGGCTGCTGTTGCAGAAAGTACGGCGCACAATTAACCTTGTGCGCCGCACTTCCCCTGTTCCCGTTTGTTATTTTGCTGGAAGTACGCCGGTTTCACACCAAAACCGCCGCACTTATCCTCTGATAATCCTCTTCTCATTCGCCGTACAGTTTTCTGGCAAACTGACCCAAAATTCTTCAGGAAGTACGCCGCACATAAAATTTGTGCGCCGATTTTCCTGAAAACCCAGAAAGTACGCTGCACTTTACCCAAGTACGCCACACTTTCTGCAGAATTTTCACCAGCAGAATCCAATTTAAAACCAAAACCAAAACAAAACCTCGCAAATTTCTAGTCTCAGGTATGTGATCATTTGAAATCTCTTTTTATATGATTATACGCCTTGTAATTGTGTGAATATTTAGTTTGTCATTCAAAATAAAAAACCAAATGTTTTTTAATTCGTGCTTCATTTTGATTTTGGCATGTTCTTGTTCATATAATAAAACCATGCTCTTTTTTTTGTTAGTTTTTGTTATGTATGTGTGTTGCATGTTTTGTTTTGAGTCATGTGCGTATATATGATAAAAAAAATTAAATCTAAAAAAAATAGTTTTCTTATCTACCTTTTTAATATGTGTGATTGTGTGTTTGTAGTAATTGTTTGTGTCTGTTGTGTGTTGATATATGTATTTTTAACTAATAAAGTGTGAGAAATAAAAAAAATAAAAAATGTGTATTCTGTCATAATAAAACCGCCGCACTCATCTTTATGTGCGGCACACTTTATAAATTTTTGCCGCGCTCGTATTTTTGAATATTTGAAAAATTATAATTAAAAAATTAGGTTATAAGTACGCCGCACTTTCTTTCAAGTGCGACGCACTTTTGTTTTGAAAAAAATTATAAATAAAAATTTTAAAAAAATAAAAATAAAAATAATAATAGTAATTTTGTAAATTATTGTTTTAAACCTTAAATAATAATTATGTGTTTGATATATGTGTTTGTCTTAAAACCAAAAAAAAAAAATACAAAAAGATTTTATTTTCGTCATTAATATATGTGTTTTGAGTGTTTGCATATTAGTAATTATATTTTCATTTCTATGTTATTTTTCATTTCGTAATGTTTTGTGTGTGCTTGTTTTAGTAAAATATGTGATAAGTGAAAAAAATACACATATCCGTTTGTATCTAAAATAACTCAATTAAACCCAAAATAGACTAAAAATGGCAAAAATATGCTTGTATTTGTGTTTTGTGTGTGCATGTACGGATATATCAAAAATCACAAGAAAACAGTCAAAAACAGGCAAGCACGGACACGAGAATCAGAAGAGTAAAAAAAGAAGCCAAAGAATCAAAGCCGAAGCCAGAAAAGTCAAACCCGCAGTCAAATCCAGTCAACATGGTCAACAAAAAGTCAACCAATAAAGGACAAAAACAAAAACATTCCATTTTTACCCTCCAAGTTTCACAAAAGTCCAAAAATAACCCCTCACCTTAATGGGCCTAAAAAACCCTAAAATATCTCACCCGGATCCAACCCCATAACCATAAGCCTAAAACCTAATCCACTTCCCTTTTATATAAACCACAAGGACCGATTTTGCAATTCCTGAAATTCCTTTTATAACTAGAAAGGGAGAAAAGAAAGAGAGGGACTTGAAGTGACAATTGGCCAAAGTTAAAACTGAATTAACTCGTTTAGTTATAAACTTGGCGCCAAGACCCGTTTTCTGTTCATCCTTCATCTCCAGCTTTTACCATGGTTAAATTAGAGGGCAAATCCAAATCAAAGGGTGCGTTAGTCAATTCAAGAGCTCCTTAACACAAATAAAGGGTCAAATCAGTCTTTATCAAGGGATTACTTAACCTCACTCAAGCTCTAGGCCACGTCAGAGCAAGAAAAACACAAGGTTAAGTGGAATTTGCTCTTGGATCACTCACACAACTAAAACAATGTCACTTCAATGGAATGACACGCTGGCGATCCTTAGATACACACAAAATGATCAAACGGCTCAAAATCACTTGACAATGATTAGAAGAATCAAGGGTGCGAATTGAAGGCTAGGAGATGGATTCAGGAGTCCTAGAAGCTTCTTTGGCAGCCTATAAAAAGGCCTCAGCTCACACACACACTACACCTTCTTTTTACCTTATTTTTCCTTTTTCTAGTTTTTTAGGTTAGCTTAAATATTGCTTATTGTAATTTGTCTTTTGAATTATGTAATCTTCTTTTATGTAATGAAATGAATGTCTTTGGTTAAATAAATCCTGTGTTTACCCTTCAAATTTTCTCAAAGCCTTTTACTCAAAAGCTCAATCTGTCTCAATAAGCTTTAATAAGCTCTTTTCAGCTCTCAAAAGTCTCTAAGCTCTTGATGGAGCTCAACTCACCTTAATCATACTTTAAACCTGTAAAATTAGCTTAAAAGTCTTATTAACCTTTGCATAATGGATTTAAGCTAATGGAAGGGGGATCTAAAAGGGAAGGATCCCTAAGGAGAACTTCCTACTCTTAGCTTATTAATAAGTTGGGGAGCTTGTAGCTGCCTATTTGGTTCCTCTTGTTTAGTAGAGGCTTGTAAATTTTTCCTTTAATTTCTTGCTTTAAATATTAGTTTTATTGCTTTCTAAACTTAGATCTGCTTATTTGCTTATTTAATTTGCTTATTAGTGCTTATTTGTGTTTTATCTAGCTTAATAATCATAATAGTTTATCTGTATTTGCTTCTCTTAGTCTAGATCTTAGTTTTATATGTCACTTGTCATAAAACCATAAAAACACCAAAAATTTAGTATAATCTTAGATCTTAAGTTTTAGCTAAATCCAGTTGTTAGTTTATGCTTAATAAGTTAGTTATAAGTTAGTTTTTATCTGGTATTTAGTACTTATTAATTAGATTTGCAATTTAAGCTTTAAATCATTTCTGTCAAAATGGTAAATGGGTGTTTGGCATAAGCCACTTTGACTATCAAAAGTCAAAAGTTTTTTGTGCAAACCTTTTGAGTCAGCTTAGATTTCTTAATTAATCATTAGGCAAAGAGATTTTAGGGTTAGATTTTCAAAATATAAAAAGTTATGGCCTAATTTGTCATTCCAGCACCAGGGTACTTTTAGTCCAAAGTTAGGATTGCTTATTCTTATTCTAGGTTCCTTTTAGCTTGTGTGTACTTAAATTTGGTCTTAACACACTCAATTGAGTGAGTTTAAGGCAGTAAAAGCTCTTAGGTTTGGCTGCATTTTTCTTTGTGGTATTGCCAATTGCACCAGCAGTACTAACATTAGTTAGTACTGCTGATATTTAAGCCAGCAATGTTAGGATTTAGTAGCTTATCTTTTAGTATTTTATAGTTTAGTTATAGCTTAATATAGATTAAGACTTACATTTTATTTTCTAGCTTATTGTCCTAGCTTATTTTGCTGTCAAAATTCAACTAAGAAAACCAACAATACCAAAAACAGTAGGTAATTAAGTAGATTCTTAAATTGTTAATTTTAGCTTAAGGTATTTGTTTTTATAGCTTAAATAGATGGTTTATTAGTAGTTGCATAAGTTCTCATAAGCTCTTAGTCTAGAATTGCTTATTGATCTTTTAAGCTTAATTGGTTTTTGTACTATTTGGCTTAATCTCTGAGTTTGCTTGTTTCATGATCATTTTCAATAGCTTAAAAGAGTTCCTAGCTCTATTTTCTTTTCTGAATTAGCTTAAGAAAGTTATAAGCTAATTAGAACATCTTTCCTTTTTCATTTTGAGCTTATTTTGAGTTTTTTATAGCTTAATTAGTCAAACCTTGAGAAAACCACTTGTTTCTGTAATCAGCTTATTGATAAGCTCTTATAGAGCTTATTAGTGGGTTTCAGACCATAGTGCATTTTGTTAAAGTTGTTCTCTCTAGCTTTTTCTACAACTTTGCTTCTTTAAGTTTTTCATTTTAAGCTTTTTAAAATTCAAATGCATAATGGACTTAGGGTGTAATCGGGTTGGCTCTCAGGGTAGGTAGTGTAACTTTTAATTTTCATTGTTAACCCCTTCGTTAGCTAGTTAGTTTCTCAGTTAGTTCTTTTCTCTTTGCACCATTAGTCCTTAGTTAAGTATTAATTAGTTTAATTAAGTTTTTAAATAGTAATTAGGGTTTAGTTTTTAATAAGTTTAATTAAAGTTTTATAAAAAGTGAAAAAATTAGGGCTTTTATTTTTATAAAATTTCTTCACATTTTCTTTATTTAGTGTATTTTTAATAAAAAATTTAGGATTTTATTTTTAATAGTTTTATTATTTATATAGTTTTTAATTAGTTTAAATTTTAGAAAATTCATATCTTTTAATCTAAAAAGCCAAAAATAGTAATTCCTTTTTCTAAAAATTTCTTTTTACTTATTTTACTTAGGAAAAATATAATTTCATATATTTTCTATTTTTTTATTTTTAGAATTTAATTAGAATTAAATAGTTTTTAATTGATAAAAAAATTCAAAAATAATCCAAAAAATATTTTAATTTTTCTTAAAATTTTCTTTTATCCTAATTTAGGTGTAGAAAATTAGTTTGCAATCTTAAGGTTTAATTTTAGTCTATTTGCTTAATCATCGTGTTTATTTGTTTAATTGCCTTAAATTGTTCAATTTTAATTGTTGTTTTTTTTTATTTAGTAGATATAGATTATCAAAAACATATCTTTGCTTCATTCAAATCAGAATCCAAGCTTAAACGATGTTTCAATTTCACTAGTCGTTGGGGAAACGACCCGGGTGATCATATTTACCCGGTTAAATATACGTATTATATATTATATTATATATATTTTTGAGAGTGAATTTTCCTTTGGGAATTTTCTTAATTGCTCTTTGAAGTATTTTATTTTATATATATATATTGGGTATATAAAACTCCTATCAGGTACTTTCAGAAACCAAATACTTTAGTGATGACCAATCATCATTAGATGAAAATGAATTAGATAGTGAATATAGTAGACTATGCAAAATATGACTAAAGGTCATGGCTAAAAATAAAACTCTAAAACTAGCTAACATCGAATTAGAGAATAAAGCACTAGAATTAAAAGATAAATTATCTAAGTTAGAAAAAGGTAAGAAAGTAAATGAAGAATGCAAATTATGTCAAGACCTTAAGTTTGAAAATGAGAAGCTTAGAAAAGATATATCTAGGCTAAATCAATTTAATGATAGTAGTCACTCACTTAAGAAAATAATAAGTTCTCAAAAACCTTCCGAAGATAAATCCGGTTTAGGATTTAATTTTACCAAAGGGTCACCTAGCGAAACCAAACAAGTAAATTTTGTAAGAGCTCAAGAAGTCGAGTCGAAAGAAAAATTAATATAATCAAACCCAAACTCAAAACCAAAATTTATACTTCTAACAATATTAAAAATTCTATTGCATAGTGAGATGAGGTAAAACGTTTTTAGAAACCTTCCTTAAACCCGGAGTCAAATTACTTAACCACAATGAGGTCTAAAACACCTCCTCCGAGAAGAAAGGAAAACTCTCATCCTCGTTCCAAATACTCAACCTAGGAGAGAACAAGGTAGACCAAATTACTCTAACACTAATCACAAAATGTGGAATCATCCACATCAACCAAGCTTTTCTCAATGTGGAAGATGTTCACCGTGCATGTGTCTGAATCAAATGCAAAACATGTTCAAAAACAATAACTTCGGACCCATGAAATGATGGGGGAGCCAAAATGCTAAATATCTATCTTCTGAGGTTAATATCTACTAAGATCCTTGGCTTTCGTGAACAAATTGAAGAACTAAGAATTTGATTTCCATAAATCTTCATCCTTAAAGCTTGCACCTGTAGATTTTAAGGTATTCTCTTGAGGCTAAGGTGACGTCTCACTCTCTAATTACGTATATTAATAGATTGGTATATGATTACTTAGTATTAGTGTAGTTAGGGAAATATGGTAGCACTAGAATGCCATTTGTTGCGCTTTCTAGTTTTTAAAAGAATTTGTTCATTAGGAACCCATTCTTTCAAATGTTTATCCATGAGCCACTATAAAATGGAAATCTCTATGCCACGAACTCATGTAGACGAAAGGAAAAATGAGTATGTGGATAATAATTAACCATGAAGTAGGAATTCATTTAGTTCTTAGCATTTGAAACAGTCTTTAATCTCACTAATGTTGAACAACTCCTTCCATCGATGCTCGCTCAAACTAGTCTATCAAATTGCCTTGTTAAAATTCTTAACGCCATTTCCATATGTCTCATCCTCCACAATATCTACTCTTTCCCATTTCAACACGTATCAATTAATTTTTTTGTTCGAAGAAATTAATTCATCATGTTCGCAAGAAGTCTAGTCACTAAATCATCTTATGTATTGACATCCTGATTATCTAGTCAAATAAACTTTTTAATTAAACAAAGAGTTAATTAAAAATTGTCAATATTCATTCTCACAAAACTAGCCAAAAATCAAAGAAATTTTTTTTTCTTCAGGTGGAGGCCCCCTTAAAATTAAGGGGACCGACCGTCTAAAAAGGGTGGCCCCTTATTTAATTAAGGGGACCGCCTATCTGCGAAACCAAACACCCCCTTATAGTCGAATTTTATTCCAAAACATCACTTTTCTCTCTTCCCTCTTCCCCTACCTGCTGTGACGAAATACAATTTTTTAACCCCCCCCCACCATTGTCATCAAATCAAATTAAATCTTTCATTTATAACCAAATTTCGCAAAGGGCTTTCACATAACATGTCAACCCAACAAACATGTCTTGTCAAGTTTTTTAACCTATTTTTGTTTGATTTTCATAATTTTTTCTTAATCAAATTGGGGTTTTTCCTATGTTTTGTTCATATTTTTGATTCTAGTTATAGGATTTCCATAACTATAATGATTCTCATAGTCATAGGAACACTGCAACCTTGATAGGATTGAATCAAAACACTTATTGAGTCAAAATTTTAAGAACATGTATACTAATGAACATATGGCCGAATTTTTACATATATGTATTTTTAAACTTACACATTGTTGATTAATGCCAAAACATGTTAAAAATAATCAAGTATCTGAATATCCAATAAAAATAAAAAAATATATATTATTTATATTATTTATATATATAGATATATATATATATATATATATATATATATATATATATATATATATATATATATATATCAATGAGTAAAATTTTATAAAAATAAAGGAGTGTTTAGTTCATCTCCTAAGATGATTGTTTAAAGTCGAGATGGTCATCACTATATTTTTATCATGTATATAAACACGTAACAAACTAGTGTGAGTCATAAAAATATATAATTCATATATATTTTGACATATTGGACAAGATTTCTACCCATAAGGAAGCGTTTGGCTTATCATGAATTAATAAGAATTTTTGAGTCAAAATAAATACTTTACTAGTAATAAGTCAATTGCAAACAAACTCACATGAATTGACGAAATATACAATCTAATGTATAATTGCATACTTAAAAGATTCGAGTTAAAAATAAACTAAGGAACATTAAAATTACTTTTTAGGTTTTTATTTTTTAGAGTCGAAGTAATTTTGGTTCCACATATAGTATTTTTCTTACATACTCTTTTTATTTTTGCATTTTTTTGACATTGTTGTTGACTTATTTAGGTGACAAAAATGCCGAAAGCTACTACCACCGATATATCTCTCACAAAATCCTACATCTCAAAAGTATCTAAAATTCCCGGCATCTCCCCTACTATTTTCTAATTCTACAAACCTATTGAAAACCGCAACATTCACGAAGGTCGTGTTGTTAATTAAGCCTACTACAAATCCAACAATATCGAGCGTCTCTTTACTAACATTCGCTTCAATTGTTTCTTTCAAATCAACTAACCGATTGTTCTGAGATTTATTCTAGACTTCTATAGTTAAGTCATGGTACAAACTGATGAATATGGCTATCTTGTCATCTCTTTTATGATTCAATACGAATTCATAACTCTTACTCTCGCTTAATTCGGTCAAATCCTCAAAATTCCATACAATGGTCAAGCCGTTTTTACAAACGAGTGGGACCTTGCATCTCTTGAATATTCTCAAGAAACCGAGGGACCATATTGCATCGTACCATTAAAAGTCAAACAGTCGCTCTTAATCCAAATCAAATTCTCACCAAAGAACTAAGCCCCGACATGAAGCAATGAGAAGAACTCATTCGAGAGAATGTGTTCGGACTAGGAGGACATCGAGACCGTCTCCCCTCTTGTCTTTCTCACATTTTGTATTGTGTTGTTGCCGAAGAACAATACAATCTTGCTTATTTCTTTGTCAAAAGAATCGAATGTGCCAGAGCTACTCCAACCGCAAATCTTCCATATGGAATGTTTTTAACTCGTCTTTATCGACACGTCATGAAAATGTATCCTCATCTTGGACAAACTAACTTAAGTAACTAAAATACTGGTAGACATAAGAATTAACGTTCTCGCTCTTAGTGATCGACACCCTACTTACCAGTGAAGCTATAACTGATTGGGTAAACTGCCCGTTAGTGTTGTTTTAGGTAAAGTCGACAAAATATAAATAGTAAAACTTGATAACATAAATTACCTACGCACAACGACACATCAGTAAACCACTCTTAAGGTGCTTGTTTTTACAACTAAAGTTCCAAACTCAGATTCATACCACTAATCTTGCAAAAATCATTAAAAAATGATAACAAATCATCCATTAAGTGGCCAACTCCAGAAATACACCTAATACATTATACTAATGGAAAATGGGAGAAACTTTTCCCAAAGGTTGTTTAAAAGTGTTTGTTTCATTCATTCAAGTCAACTAAAGTTCTGCTCAACACTAGCTTTTGTTTTAACAAGTCTTGCATAAAATAAATACACTACAAATGTCACACCCCGCCAAGGCGGAAACACGAGGCGTAACATCATGGATATCATCACAACACAATGGTGTCAACAATAGAGAAACACTAAATGCATAACTAAGTAATAAAGACACAATGCGTCATGATAATACCGAAAATCAAAAGACGACATCTTGTATTAATGAAAAAGAGTATCACCAATACAAGAACAATATCTTACGAACCTAATAAAATCAAATAACATTCAACAAAATCCATGCAACAAACATAAACAAACTCGGGAGCGAACTCCAATGCAACCCTAGCGATCATTCTAGCCACTTCTCTTAACCTCGGTATTCTCATGAAGCTCACCTGAAAATGATGCTTAAAAACGTCAACACAACGGTTGGTGCGAGTCATAGGTTCAAGACACGCAAAACAAACCTTTAAATCCAATTACTATGATAAATAAAACATAACATAGCAGGACATACA
>BQNB010026954.1:0-58089 GCA_026074375.1 Tanacetum coccineum
ATAATTACTCTCCTAACTCACCAATAAGATAATTTAAATTGTCAAAAGCAACACAAACTAAGAGAAACAATCCTAAGAAAACAGAACCACACGGACATCTATATCAAATTCAAATATTTTCAACTATGCTGAAAATGATAAGTTTCTATTAGTAAACAGACTACAGTGAATTCACATCAGTATGTAAGATGAATTAAGAGATGCATGCACGATGTATAGCCTTGTGCGACTAGTTATAACAGGAAGAATGTTTCTAGAGTCTTCTTATTAGGGTTCTCAAACGGGTCACAGATTATGGTTCTCTGACGGTCCAATACAACTAATATATTGGGATCATTTATTGGGTCACAGATTAATGTAGATTTGGAAAATCTTCACTTGTATTTTGAAGTTGAGAAATATGTCAACCTGGTATACACTCTAAGTTTAAGGTCTGTTGGTGATTAACACGGTTTTTGAGAAGAATACAAAAGTAATAATGCTACCTTTGGGGTCACTGAGTAAGTTTCTAACTCTGTATAATTCATATATACAAATACTACATGTTTGTTTATCCCAAGTACCTGTTTGTTTATCCCAAGTAAGTCTGTAACTCTGTATAGTTCATATATACAAGTTTGTTTATCCCAAGTATCTACTGTTAACACTTCACACAACACAGATGAAAAAAGGGTTCCCAAACACCCATTTATTTCAGCTTCTAAACGGTTAAACTTTTAGTTTTAACTAATCCCCTTCAAAATTCCAAAATGGGTCAGTTTGAGTTCACGTTTTTATAATAGGTCACATGGATTGACTTGGTTAAAAATTCACTTATGGATACTGGCCTACAATTGGTGAAACATGTTCACTTTACCATCAGGTATATCGTAAAAAGTTGATATCCTAGCTCTAACAAAAGACAAATAAATGCATATTCTGCAAGTAACATGAAAATGAAAAAAATTAGTTCGTAAAGACTAAGAGAAAAAAACATACCTAGCAAACAAAACAAATATCGTGGTAACAAACCTTCGAATAATCCTGGTAAGCCTATCAATATGCCAATACAATAAAGCGAAGATGTAAATGAGATGGCAGGCATATAAAACTAACACTAAAAGTTGATGCTCAGTAGTTAAATCTTTGAGTTATCAAACACGCTAGGTAACTGAATGAGCTAGCTGGCCATAAAAGTATGCAAGCAAAGGAGCTAACCAACCTGGTCTGGCAACGCCGAGCTGTCTGTCCATTTGAAGTTTGCTTTTCAATTTCTATTTCATCGTCTTTGAAATTGAGCAACATTTCAACAAATTATTTTTTCCTTCTCTAACCACCAAATGAAGCATTGTGCCAAACAGTATGCAAATGATGAATACTTTTTTGCTCATTACCCGGCTAAATCAGCCGCAAGAACAGTTGTAAGTAGTTATGATCGAGACCGCATTGTCCTATGGATCTCAGAGGATGGGAATGGAGAATGCAGAAACCAACCAACTTTCATATTCGGGTTCACTTCTTTTAGACGCTTTGGAAGAAACATAAGATGGTAGTCATGACATCAAAGAATATTTCCTTCTTGATAATGTTCATTAACTACATCAGCAAACATTTGATTCGCCTTCTTGTAGGCTTCAAATTATGACTCAAAGCTACAAATAGTTGCAAGCCAATCCTCTTGGGGAATACAAAGATAATGAAAGAGTGGCCATAGGATATTGTTACAGTAACCATTAATATCTTTCAATAATCTGGAAACGTACAATAAAGGGCAGTTCGTTACTCATGTTTTGCACCTATAGGAAATCTACTCTTATTAGTAAAACTTCACCAAAAGTATAACAGGACATGTACTCTTTGAGGTGCATTCATTGAGGCCGGAAAGCAAGTACGACAGGTTATGGTTCAAACCTGGTAGTGTCACTGGTTCTCGCAATATAGTATATATAAAATACTAGGCAAATCCAAACTCTTCACCCTTGACCAAGGTAAAAAGTCAAGACCTACCTAGAAATAAAATATATAAGAGAATCAATGATAAAAAGATTCCGGAAGTATGATTCCCGGGTCGTATGTCCCAACGAGGCTGCAATTGAAAGTTGATCTTGGTTTGATTTAGATTGAGTGAGAATGATTTTGATTGATTATAAGTCCTAACAACTACGGGAAGCAAAATTAGGTATAAGGAAACCCTAAATTACAATCTAATAGAACAAAACCTAAAACGGGCATGGAAAATGAGAGGAAAAAAAAAATTATGCAAAATTTTAACCCTATCAGCAGGAATGATGCACTATCAGCAGAAACGGTGCACTACCAGCAGAAACGACAACTCTACCAGCAGAAACGAGGCTCAAAAACGGCTGATTTTAAAAAATCGTTTTTAGCCAAAACTCAAAACACGAAAGTTGTCCGGGACATGTTTTTAAGCAACTTTAATAAAGGCACCTTATAAAAATAAGCACTCAATAAGCCCCAAAAAGCCAAAAGAGCTGCTGATTGCAGAAAGTAGCAGAAATGAGGCTCCAAAACGGCTGATTTTAAAAAATCGTTTTTAGCCAAAACTCAAAACACGAAAGTTGTCCGGGACATGTTTTTAAGCAACTTTAATAAAGGCACCTTATAAAAATAAGCACTCAATAAGCCCCAAAAAGCCAAATAAGCTGCTGATTGCAGAAAGTTAAGGTTTGGACTTACTTTTAGTAAATAAGCTGTAAAAAGCTCAAAATTAAACCAAAATGAAAAAGGAAAGATGTTTTGGAAAGCTTATATGTTGCTTAATCTGATTCCAAAAAGCCTTTTCAACCAAAAACAACTTAACTCAACTCAATTTGCATCAAAATATAGTAAACTCTAACTTTTTCTAAAATAAGCCAAAATGAAAATAAGCTAAAATCCTAAATAAGCCAAACTGAAAAGTGTGCTTTTGGAAATAAGCTCACTAATGAGTCCTTATTAAGCCCACCTATTCACTTTTTTAAATAAGCCATTTGGATAAGCACAATAAGCACAAATGACTAAACTACTATTTTTTTGATTTTACTGAAAATAAGCACTTTTGAGCTTAAAAATGAGCAAGCAATTGGATTCTTATGATGATATAAGCTAAAAACAGATTGAGATTTAAGCTCAATGAACAATAATTAAGACTCAAAAGATATTTTGAAACACTAAATAAGCCAGAATGAGCTTATGAAAAAGCTAGCTAAAAATGACATATTAAAAGAACAAGTATAAATAAATGATACAAAAGCTTAAACCAAGGAAAATTAAGCATATATTAACACTATTAAGCAAGATAAGACAGAAATAAACAATAATAAGCAATGCTACAGTAACCTTAAAGAAAAGTGCAAGAATTAAATAAGAGACTTACAATGAACCTCTAGCTAAACAAGAGGAACCCAAAAGGGCAGCTATAAGCTCCCTAGCTTATTAATAAGCTAGGGTATGAGTCCATTTGGTTTTCCATTACAACCAACTTCCAAAATGCTTTCCACAATTCAAATGCAAAGGTAATTCAGGTTATTAAACTGGTTTGCAGAATTTAAACTTAGTTAACACTTATTTAGCTCAAATAAAGAGCTTAGAGACTCTTCAGAGCTTATGAGTAGCTTTAAAACAAACTTAAGGTAATGTAAACTTGGAACACGAATTGCAAAACAAACTGAAATTTCATTAAACTTGGAACTTTTACAAATTGCAGAAAGGAAAAAGTTTTTTTTTATATTAAAAACTAAAAATTACACACTGCCTTACATGGCTCACTAGCCCTATTTATACAAAGAAAAAGGTAAAAACAAGCTGAAGTCTTCTGTTTGACTTTCATTGACTTTTCTTTGTTGAGCTTGACTGTGTTTGTTTGCTGAGTATAAAGCTTCCTTGTGCTAGTTTTGTGAGTATAAACTCACAATATATCCTGGCCCTTAATTTCCTTGTATTCTCTCTCAACCCTTGGATCAAAAATGCCCTTGGATTGCCAACTTGGAATTGTGCCCATGTGGGTGAGTGGGAAGGTTTTGTCAAGTGGTTGATGGAGTGTTGCAGGGTAGAAGTATAGGAGCAAAGCAGGGTGCTGGCTGGTTTTGGTATTGGCGGGAAGATTGGGAAAAGGTTTATACAAGTTGGGTTGTGACAGAGGGAGGTTGAAGATGATTAAAGGTATGTTTGGTTTGTGTACAAGAAAAGCCCCTCCACATCTTTCTTCTTTTCATTCTCTTTTTTTCCCTTTCTTTCTTTTATAAATGAAGTTTCCCAAATTGGCATAATCAGCCCCTGTCTTTGTTTCCTTAATAATATAACTTAGGGGTTTGGCATTTTTGACCCCTCAAGTTATATTTTTCTTTGCCTTTTCTTCTCGGAGTTGACTTGACTTTGATTGGGCTTCGTCTTCACACACTTTTCCATCCCGTGTCCGGTTTTGTCGCTTTTTGCTTGGTTTTTCGTCTTTTTGTGAGATATCCGTTCTTGCACAACACAATTAGCAAAACAAGCATATATTTGGCATTTTGAGTATGTTTTTTGTTATTTAGCTCGTTTTTTAAAGGTAAAAGGTATGTGTAATTAAGCACATACCAAAAGTCCATGAGTGTTGGTTAAGGGAATGTTTGGGATAAGCCTTGGGAAATGACTTGAGGCAATAGATTTGAACTTCTTGGTGGTATATCATTCAAGGAAGATAGTTAAGGATGAGGTTCTAATAGTGAACTTGGTGGAGTAGAGAAATTTAAGGCTCTAGGAGCTAATGGTGACATGAGTGGTTCTAGAGTAGGGGTTGTTTAGATGGAAGTTGATGGTGGAATTGTGAGAGCAAGAGTGGTGTCGAGAGTAGTGTTTGGGTTGGTGGTGATGGGATTGAGGGAGTGTGAGTTGTTCATGAAGTGATCTTGGATAGGTGATGTTTCATTTGAGGAGATATCAATGTAGTCGATTCTTGGCAATTTTCTTAGAGGATTTTGGGTTGATGAATTAGCACTTGAAACCATGAAGTTTGGTGATTAAGGGGTAGTTTATGTGTAGATTTTGAAGGTATGAGGATGATGATTCCAAGTTTTAGATTTATACTACAATACCATCCAAATACAATAAATGCTTAAACCACTAGAATTTCCCTAAACACAATCATTATGATACTTTTTAAGTTAAACAAGAAATGTTTAGCTAATGGGTTGTCTTGATACAACTACAACTAACATATTTATGAGCTTAGTTCAAAAAGTGATCACCCAAAAACGAGGGAATAACTACTGTAGAACTGGCGCAACTGGGTCCATTGGTTCCAACAGAACCGCCTTGCTGCAAATGGAACCGACTATGCCAGCCTTGGTTCTAAAATTTCAAAAATTTCCAAAAACTCTACTAGTGATCTAACGCATTTCCTAAAGCTTGTTTTCCTTAAGAGTTACTTATTCTAGATAGTCCTAAGAGGTTCATGGAGACAAAGAAGTGCCGATAAGCTACAAAAATTAGTTATGCCAAATGCTCCTTTAAAATAATCAAGAACATAAAACACAAGAAATTATTCATAACGATAAACCATCAAAGTTCACAACACGATATCCAGATTGTCTTAAACACAAGAGCCTAAAGAGATCAATTCTTGAGATTACAAGTTTCAAATTGTTTTTAGAACAAACACAAATACTCACCCCGAATAGCACACCCTACTTCTTTTTAGAGAGAAAATGAAATAGGCACTTAAACATCCCTTTAGTTTGCTTGAATTCTGAGGACTCTCCTCCTTCGATGGGTGGAAGTTGGTTCATGTAAGGAATGAGATCAAGGTGTAGTTGTTCACGAGATCATTCTCTACCCCTTGGTGAGGAGTTGGAGAAGGTGAATCGAATGACTCGGTGTCGGTAGGAGTTGGAGTTGGCAGACGATGCCTTTTTCCCTCATGCTTAAATCGGAAGACTCTTTTCTCAGAAAAAGGGATCATCGCGTGATCCACAAGATAGAGCTCATTGGAGAAAGAATATAGGTGATTAATACGAACATGCTCAAAGAGTCAAGTGAGAAGCATTCTGTAGGGAAGTGTCATATCGGCACTCTTGGTCACACTCACCATTTGGTTGGCAATGTAGTAGGAAAGGTTGAAGGGTTTCTAATGGTGAGGTAAGAGAGCATGTAGCATAAACAAGAGTTGGGATGGTCCTTGTCTCTAGTGAGACTTACGGCATTTTCACTCAGGATGATTTCCCATTTTTTGAGATGGGTTTTCAACTCGGAGACAATTATTTGAAAAGGATCAAGGATGGTATCAATCCCTTTCATCTTTCGGGTCTTGGGTTGAGTCCTTTCATAGAACAAAGCATCACAAATCAAAGATGAGTCTTCATGAGGAGGAGGATAAATGTCAGGATTAGAGTCAACACCATTTTGAAGGGATGAGATGGGCCATTCGGGAGTGTACACACAAACTCCTTGACAAGGAATTTTAAGAATTCGAGCGAACTCCTCAAGAGAACGAGTTATTTCAAAATTGTTAATGATGAAGGCAATGGAGATAGTTCCATTTAGATTACGAATTATGCGAACACTTTTGTAGAATTAAAGCACAAAGATGGGACAAATCTTTTTGTTTATATTGAGAAGACAATTAAACCCAATAGCCATAAAAGTAGGGCGAAGGTTAGGTTGATCATAAAGAAAGGTGGAGTGATTTCCTTCTTTAGGTAAATATAAATAATAATATAACTTTTATTAACCAAACCAAATCAAGTGACCCTTGAAAAGGTTTAAAGAAAGAAAATCAATGAAATCCGAGTAGTATATGATATTCTCAGGTCGTTTTTCCCAACGAGGAATGCAATGGAAAGTCGAGAGTCGGTTTGATATTTGATGTTTGAATAAACAAAGGATATTGATTAGTTTTTTCTAATTTTCTACGGAAAAACAAGTAAGTCAAAATTCTACAGGAAAATCAAGTAAGGCAATCTAAAAACGAAATTAATTAAAGCTAAATCACTAAAAACTATAACGAGAATCCTAAGAAAAAACATGACTTAAAACCTAATTTATCAAAATTTAATCCTAAAATGATTTTTTTAACTTTTTATAAATCCTAAGTGAGTAAAATGCTAGAACAAAGAAAAGTAAACAAAAAACGTAAGCAATTAAAGTGAAAAACAATAACGGGACCAAATCACATTATTTAAAAAACCAAATTCTTTAAATTTAACCCTACGAAAGCAAAATTAATTTTAACAATCCTAAATGATAAAAGAAAATTTTAGTAAAAAGAATTATATTTTTTTGACTTTTATATTTTTTATATGAATTAAAAACAGATTTAATAAGAAAAATTCATTAAAAATACTAAAATAAATGGGAAAATCTGAAAAATTCATGAAAAGTACTTTGAACTATGCTGATTCTAAGAAAAATGAAAACTGGAAAAAAGCTAAACGGAATAAGCAGTAAATAAGCCAAATAAGGCTGATAAGCTTAAAAGGGAAAAAGGGTTTAAAAGTTAAATGATGCAAAGAAATACCAGATGGCCCTACTGGTGCTAATGGTAGTGAGTGTGTATGTTAAATGCTTTGGGTATGGAAGGGAGACGTCACAGGTTCGAGCCCTGTGACCTCTCTTTTTTACACAACATTTTATTTGATTTCTTTTTGAAAAAGCTTAACAATAAGACAAAAATAAGCACATTTAAAAAGGGAACTTTTGACAGAGCTTAATAATAAGCTAGGAATAAGCAACAAAAGGTGACAGTTGAGACTTAAGTACACTAATTTTTTTTTTGTTTTTCAACAATTTTTCACAATCTATTTTAATAACGGACAACGAGATAAGACACTTAAACCCTAATAATCAACAAGCTTCACGGTAACTCTCTAAAAGAATTAACTTTTAAAGGTGAGTCGTACGTCGCTAGTGACACAAAAGGTAAGTTTTAAATCTTTGGTTCGGGAACTTATTAATGGATAATACTTCAGTTGAAAGTATTATATGTTGGTGTTCTTTTACCAACTTGATGATTTTTATTGATAATTAAGGACAATTTTTTTTCTTTTTGATTTTTCTTGATTTTTTTTTGTTTTTATATATATAAATATACTAATAAAAAAATGAAAAATATTTTTGTATTTTTGTATTTTTATAAAGAAAATAACTCCACAAGGAAGGAATCTTCAAAGCACTAATTGTCAAACTTCGAAACGACAAACGCTTTTACACTCCTCCCCGGCAGCGGCGCCAAAAATTGATTCGACGATTAATCAACCCTCTAAAATATATAAATATAAATAAATACTTATAAATATATAGTAAGGATAATTATCAAGAAAATCAATGAAACCAAAAGTAGTATATGATGTTCCCGGGTCGTAGTCCCAACGAAGAGTGAATTGGAAAGTCGAAAGTCGGTTTGATATTTGATGTTTAAATAAAAAAAAAGATTTGGACTTGGTTTTTCTAATTAAAATGCAAAAACAATTAAGGAAAACCTAAGAACAAAAGCTAGAATGATTTAAACCTAAAACTTAGACGGGAAAGTAAAAACGCGAGTTAAAGAAAACTAAATTATCAAAAACTAAACCCTAAATGATTTTTTAAAGTTTTAATAATCCTAAATTACTAAATTAAAAGAAATATTAAAGAAAATCCTAAAACGAAAACGTTTAAAGTTGAAAAACGAAGAAAACGAGAACGGGGATCGAATCCCGTTCTTTAAAAAGTGAAATTTTGCAAAAATAAACCTACGAAAGCAATTCTATTTTTCCTAGATACTATATGATAAAAGAAAATTTTAAAAAAAAGAATTATATTTTTTTGACTTTTTTATAATTTTTTATGAATTAAAAACGATTTTAAACTAAATAAAAGATTAAAAATAGTAAACTTAAATGAAAAATTCTGAAAAAATAAGGAAAAGTGGATTGAAGGATGCTGGTTCTATGAAAAATAAAAGCTGGAAAAGAAAGCTTATAAATAAGCTGGAAATAAGCCAAACGAGCTTATTAGCTAAAAAAGAAAAAGGGACTATAAAGATTTAATTGTGCAAGATGTGAATGGATGAGCTATTGTAGCAAAGTGGTTAGTGTGTGTTTGTGGTGTGTCGTGTGTGCAAAGGGGGAGGTCCAGGGTTCGAGCCTGGGCCTCTTCTTTTTTGATAAAACTTTTTTTTTATATTTCTTTTTGCAAAGTTATAAAACAAGACAAAATAAGCAAGATTAAAAAAATGAGTTTTAACAAAAACTTAAAAATAAGCTTAAATAAGCACACTAAAAGCTGGCAGTTTTAACTTTTTACACTAACACCTAAGTTAAGCTAACTGTTGGCTATTTAAACACTAATAAGCTAATGAAAATGAAAGATAAGTTAAAACCAATAAGCCACTAAACCTAATAAGCAAATGCAAATACAAATAAGCCAAAAACCACAGACAGATAGGCCATAAAAAGCACATAAGCTATAAGCACAAAGTTGGCAGACCAAAATGCCTTGGGGCTCTTTTTTTGGCTTAAAAATAAGCTGTTAGAGGGAGTCTCAAATGCTGGGCTTATACTGGCTTAAAGAACAGCTTAATGGCTATCTAAAAAAGCAAATAAAACAAAAATTTGAAAAACAAACAAGCAGTTATAAAGGGCAGTGAAATAAGTTGTTTGCATCAGGGTATGCTTTTTGGTTTTCTAAGGAAAACAAAGAGGCTTTTGCAGACCCATAAATAAGCTATAGGGGATTCAAAATAAGCACTAACAGCTAATCTCCTATGTCTAATAAGAAAATGCAAACATAAATAAGCAATGAAAAAAAACAAACAGACAAGCAAGGAATGCAAATAAGCTCAAGTGGCTAACTGCCAAAACTAACAGCCTAAGGAACAGAGTTTGAGCTTAATTTTAAGCCTTTTAAGGGATCCTTATGGCTTATTGACCCATATCACTAAAAAGCTTAAGCAATCAGCTATAATAACCAGCAAAGAGAATGGAGTTTGAAACAAAGATAAGCCAAGAAAAATGCTTAAGAAAAAGCTGCTTTTCAAAAATTCAATACTTAGTCATTTTTGACAGATTGTACCCAAATCACAAACTAACTTGCAGACCTATTGAACTTTGGTTCTAACTCATTTTAGCACTTCATTAAACACAAAAACAACACATATTAACAAGATTCAAAGATCTAATAATTTGCACTGGTTGAATGAGCCTATGAATTAACAGTTTTAACTATGACTTATATAAACCATGATTTTTAGATTTAACTCTTAAAAACTCCTAACAACTGAATTTTATGGTGATTTCAAGTTAGACTAAAGTGACCCAGGTGTCAAAACCAAATTTGACCCATTTTACCCCATGAAAGCAGTTAAACCAAACACCCCTTTAACTTTGAAAAATGTATTTTAAAATTGATTACTTGATTTTTCTATGAACAAAACCTAAAGACCAGATTATAAGTGACTTATAACAAACCCAATAAGCAACTTTTAAGACTCAAATAAGCAAAAACAACAAGATTAAAGATTATGCATTTCTTTAAGGTAATAAGACAGATTATGAGAATAATTTAAACTAGTGACATCTTAACTACAAACAGCCATAGATAAGCATTTAAAGACATAAATAAGCAAGAAATAAGCAAAATAAGTAGAAAATAAGCACTGCTACAGTACTTAAGCTAAAATTTGAAAAAGAAACTTACAAGAGTCCAAAGCTTTTGGGAATGAGTTTAAGGACTCCAACCAGTCCTTAAACAACCTATGTGTCTCCCAAGAGACTCTAACCCAAGGCCATCCAGAATGTACCCTGCTCCATGATTCTTTTACAATTTACCTTTTGTGAATTCTTTAGATTTTTAAGACAGAATTTGAAACAAGCTTTTATATTAGTTCTTTAGTGACTCAAAAACTTATACAAAGGCTGATAAAACAGTATTTAAAGGCAAGTAAGATAAATGAAAGAATTTTTAAAGAAAACTCGAATTTTTCATTAACTTCAAAGAGATTACAATTCTTGAAATTTAAAAGACAGACATTTAAAATGCTTAAAAACTAAAAGACTTTAAAAAAAAACTAACTTGCTAAAAACTCCTTTTTTTAAAATGGCTTACAAATGTCCCTATTTATACTAAGTGCCTAGGTCTTCATCTTCTTCAAGTGTGCTTTCTTTGTGAGTGCTTCCAGGATTGTGTTTCTTTGCTGAGACAGAAACTATGTGTGTTTGTTGTGTGAGGTAAAGCCAAAATCAATCTTGGCCATTTATCCTTGCTTGTTCTCCAATCCCTTTGATCTAAGCCGTTTGATATTCTTGTCCAATTAGGTGAGGGGGGATTGCCATGGTGTCTTTGTATGTTTATAGGGTGGGGTTATGACTGAGAATGAAATTTTTGTTGTGGAGTGAACAGTGTTTGAGGTAGGGGGACAGGGAAGCGTGAACAGTGGAGATGGGGATGGGTTGGTTTATGGCGGGAAAGGAGGTTGTAGGGTTAACAGGTATGAGTTTGGTGGTTAGGCAGAACAAGCCCCTCATGTATTTATATATGTTTGCAGCTTTAGTCCTTGTGGTAATAAAGAGTTTGAGGGTTTGGCAGATAAGGCCCTCCAAGTATATAAGTGTGTTTGTAAAATTAGTCCCTGACATGTATAACATTGAGGGTTTGGCAGTTTAAGCCCCTTAAGTTATAGTTAGGCTTTTGGTCTTTGTATAAATAGCTTAACGGGCTGACCCAGCCCATTAGATGGGTGTGGGTTGGCCCATTAAGTATTTGTTCGATGTCGGCCTCGGATTTGACTTTTGACTTTTGCCGGGGTTGACTTTGGTTGACTTTTTGACTTGATTTTGACTTCATCACGCTCTTTCCGTTCCCGTGCTCAAAAAATGATTATTGCAATTTCACGTATATAATATATATCTAAGTATTTATAGAAATATACAAATAATCCTTGAGGACAAAGATTAAATGCAATTTAAACACAAATGTATATAATATAATACGTATATTTAACCGGTAAGTGATTACCGGGTCGTATCCCGAAGAAATGTGAATTGATACCCTCGATTCAGCTTGGATAATGATTTGAATGATTTTCAACTTTTTGAATGATTTTCTACGACTAAAAACAATTAAAACAATTAAATGCAAGTAAAATAACTAAACACGCGGACGAAAAACGGAAATGACAAAATAAACCCTAATTAGCACCTTAACCTAGAATTTGAATTAATAATCTAATTCTATGAGTAAAAATAAAGGGATTTGCAAAATTTGAAAACTTAACGATAAATTTTGAAAGAAATCACAAAAACGAATAACGGGAATCGAAAACCGAGCCCTAAAAGCTAAAATGCTCAAAAATAAACCAACGAGAGTAAAACTAATTTTCCTACGTTCTAAATGATAAAAGAAAATTTTCTAAAAAAGATTTTTATTTTTTTGATTATTTTTCTATTTTTTATGATTTTTTAAAGTTTTTAATGAAAATAAATGATTAAAAATACTAAATGAACTCTAAAAATTCTAGAAAAATGACAGAAAATAGCTTAAACTATTTAAATCCTAGGAAAAATAAGCCCGAGATCACAGCTTATTAAATAAGCTGTGAAATAAGCTTTAACAGCTTATTAGCTTATTGGGGAAAAACTAGTATAAAGATTTAATAGTGTGAGAGTCTAACGGAAAAGACCCAAGGGCACAGCGGTAAGGAGTGTGGTGTGTTATAAAAGGTTGAGGTGTTGAGGTCGGGGGTTCGAGTCTTGCTCACCCCCGACTTCCACTTCCCTTTTTTTTGGTTTTTATAAAAAACTTAAAGAACAAAAGTTGTTAAGGACAACTTTTTAAGCTACTTTAATAAAAGCACTATAAGCTGAAACTCAAAAATAAGCTCTCAAAAAGCTTTTGAAAAAGCTGTTTCAGGAAGTAAACTTATAAAACCAAAAAGCTAGGTTTCACTTAATAGCTTGCACACAACTCATTTTAAGCTCATTTTTAAAAACAAAAGCTATTCTAAAAAGCTAATGATGTGTATGAGCTAAATTTGATAAGCTAATTGTCCTAATAACACTGAAAGACTACTAAATCTATAGATCAAAACTGCTAACTCAGGAAAAGTATTAAAAAGCTCAAAATCAAATTAAGCTAAAATCCTCATTAAGCTACTACTGAACTTAAGCTATTGAAATCTTAACAAACTACTTATAAGCTATGAATCCAAGTCATAAAATCCAAACTTATAAGCTAGAAATCTAAATTTAGAGGCTAGGATCTACTTGCTACTATTTTTGGCTTTTTGAGATTTTTATGAACTTTAAGAGCTAATTTACCCTAAATTATAAGCTAGGAATTTGAATTCAAGTTTTAATCTATATTAAGCTATATGTTAACTATAACCCTACTGATTTTTAAACTCTAAATCCTAAAAACTCTAGCTTAAAATGAAGTTAAAAAGACAGCAGTAGTAACTGCAGTTACTACTGCTGATGCAAGTGACCAAATGGGTAAAACAAACTTGCACTTAGATGACTATAAAGTACCAAAAATACATTTTGTATTTCGTTATGTTTTGCTTTGTATTGTGCAGGATACGGATATTCAAGGAAAGGATCAAAAGGACCGAATAGCCAAAGAAACAAAACCATGCAAGGAATGAAAAGGACAAGTCTTAAGTATCCTAGTGAGAAAATACAACTTGAGGGACTATAATTGCCAAACCTCAAGTTGTCTTACTAAAGTAACAAGACAAGGGTCAAAGTTGCAAACGGGTATAGATACATTCTAGTCATTCAATCTTGAGGGGGACAAAACTGCACACATTCCCAAAAAGCCTTCTTTCCCGCCCATAAACCCAGTTACAACTGGGTGTCGTCCCATATCCCATACCTTCTCTCTGCAAAACACCTTCTCTCCCTAGCCAATATCAATTTCTTTCCACATTCTATTTTTCCCCCTCAGCTGTATTATAAGGCCATGTTGGCAATCCCTCACCCTTTCCCAAGTATCTTCAATGGCTGAGATTGATTCCAAAGAAGCACAAAAGAAATCGAAGGCTGGGATTTGCTTAGAAATCACTCAACAAACAATCACACTTATTTTTGCCTCTCAAAAAAGAAGAAATTTCCACGACCCACAACTACTCTACATCGTGCAAGTCCAAGAGATGAAGACTTCGGCTATAAATAAAGTCTTTTGTAAGCCTTTGAGGCATCTTAGTAACTAGTTAGTTTTTAATCTTAAAAATAATTTAGCTTATCTTTCAGTTTGTTTTAAGTCATTTACAGCTTTCACTTTCAGTTTTGTAACACTTTCAAGTTTTAATTACTAGTGTGGAGGTCTTTAAGTCAATTTGCAATACCATAGTGCTAATTTCTTATTGTGGTGTTTTGTGTTCAAAAATGCTATCAGATTTCTTTTAGTACACGCTTATTTGTTAAGTCTGCTTAGATTAAGTAAAACTTAAAAGGTTAAGTAGTTAAGAGAAAATTCACATAAATTCTCTCTCAATTTACACCACAGCCTTACTTATGGATGATTAACGCCTGTTTCATGGATGGGCTTATGGACTCTCACTAGCTTGTTTTATACAAGCTAGAGCTTGTAGACTCTTTGTTTAACCCTGTTTTGAGCAAGGGTTTTGTAAGTCTCTCTCTTTTTCTTACATTTCTTATTTACTGCAGAAGTGCTTATTGTGCTTATTTATTACTTATATTTGCTTATGAATGCTTTATTATGATGTTTAGTGCTTATCTTGCTTAGTTGTTAGTTTAAAAGTAGTTTGTATCACTTTCTTAGTTAGTACTGTTAGTTCATTTGATAAAACTGTTAGTTTTGAGTTAATACTGCTAGACTAATTCAGCTTATTTAAGTGCTTATTCTTGATTGGAATCTTCTTATAAGTATCTTATTTTGTTGTTTGATAATCTGTTTTAAATCAGTTTAAAAAGAAAAATGATTTTTAAGGGGTGTTTTGAACAAGCAGTACTAACTCCAAGTTAGTACTGCTAGTTCATTTTCTTGGATTTCAAAGGTAGCAGTACTAACTCAACACTAGCAGTACTAACTTCAAGTTAGTACCGTTAGTTATAACTGTTAGTACTGTTGGTTCATTTTAGCTTATCAGCTTATTATTTCTGCTTATTTAAGATTTACTTAGCTTTTTAGAATAGATTAAACCATTTTCCTTTACTGTCTTTAGGAGTAAGCTTATTTAAGCTTATTCTCCTTTTCAAAGTATTTTCAAGAGTTTATCAGTTTTTAGTTTTTAGCTTATTTGCCATTCTAGCTTATTCTGGTTGCTTATTTTTATGCTTGAGTGCTTATTAGAGATAGTCAAATATCTGTTTTAGCTTATTTGCTCATTTCTTGTTTTGGCAGACTAGCAGTACTAACTTATAACTAGCAGTACTAACTCCAAGTTAGTACCGTTAGTTAATACTGGTAGTACTGTTGTTAGTACTGCTGTGTTTCTCTTGTTTAATTTAGCTTAATTGCATGCTGAATTTGCTTATTTAGAGTTAGTTTAGCTTATTTGTCTGTCTTAAGCTTATTTGAGCTTATTTGTGTCTTAGCTTAAAAGTTTTAAGTGTTTTTGCAATTTCTAGCTTTTATGCTTGTTCTAGCTTATCTTCCTTGCTTATCTTTGTGTGCCTTTGCTTATTAAGTTTAGTGCCCAATTCCATCCATATCCTTGTCTAATTCAAACATCAATCATCAATCGTCTTTCGATTTTCCATTCTAGCCTCGTTGGGGATAAACGACCCGGAGATACTCTATACTACTTCCGGTTTCATTGATTTTGTGGATCCTGATCCTTGTTATGTATTTATATATGTTTGTATTTATTTACATATAAAAAAGGGTGAGTTTTCGCGTGGTCACTACACTGGAAAAGGTTTTGAATGAAGTAAAGCTTAGAATGTTTGAAAGTTAAGTTTTAAAGAAACCACCACGTATAAGTGATTTAGATCAAGACAAAATGAAGGCATACGAAAGAGAAATTTCTAAGTGTCTAAGTCACCGTCAGCAAATGAGGAGATAGGAATCTTTTGTGAATGGAAGACCAATTCTACCGACGATGAAGAATCTGTAATAATCAACCCTTAGGGGGAGATTGTTAGAAACGATAAAAGTGTTAATTATTATTATGAATTGGTCTTCGCTTAGTTTATAGTTTTATTAGCAGTTATGATGTAATAAAGTCTATTTTGGTCAAAGTTAAGTAAAGTTGACCAAGGTTTGACTAAGTTTAGGAAAATAGAATAGGATAAGTAATAAATATAAATACTCATCTTGAAGGAGTATTTATACAAGTCTTGTAGTTTGTAACTTCACTTCTCCCTCCCATTTCTATTTTCCCCTTTACAATGAAAATTTAGAAAATGATGAAATACTCTTTAGCTCCTCTCCTTCATTCTTACTAGCTTTCATATGATCACTACTTAGCAAACACAGCATCTAACAATACCAACCAAGTTAGCTAGATACCAGGATGGCTCTCCATATTGCGATTTATATATCTAGAATAATAGGATTATAAATATTGACCTATCTTTACCATTGGTTTAGTGAACAAGTTAGACTAGCAGGTGACCTGGGATCAACAAATAACATTCCCATTCCCTTGGTAAAGACTCGGATAAGTGGACTACTAGAATATAAAGAGCCATTAAGCAGTAAGTGGGTAAAGTCCCAATGGGCTAGGGTTTAATACGATCACCATTATTAATCTCCTAAGATAGATTATAATCAGGAAATGCTTGCTTTATGTGGATGCTCTAATTGTGACAGAATTAGCTTGTCTAGGTTTCAAGAAGAAGTACCACCTGAATCTAGGAACGATATGCCCTTCGAAATAAGATAATCATTGCACTAAATAAACAAACCTACGTTTTATTTGATTAAGTATAGTTAATACAATCCCGTTACAATTGGCTTGACCGCTTCTCAATCTTCTGATTATCAGCTTGTGTGTGTTATCTATTGCTATTAGCTTAAAGATCTCTTAAACAAAACTCGTGCCAGTCTCTCAGGTTGAAACCTCCTTTGAACATTATAATTAGGATTAACCTAGAATTAGCATAGAACAAATAATTAGAACCAACTTAATCAGAAAATATTAATACTGATAGGATTAAGAATTAACACTCTCGCTCTTAGTGATCGACACCCTACTTACCAATAAAGTTATATCTGATAAGGTACACTGCCTGTTAGTGTTGTTTTTTGGTATAGTCGGCAAAATGTAAATGTAAAACTTGATAAATAAATACCTACACTCAACGACACATCAGGGATATATCCATAACAGGCTATTCTTATTAAGACTATTTCCCATCCAGACGTAAATGATGCGAAGCGAATAAGGTATAAGAACGCGCATGAAGCAGCAAAGAAAGACGTGAAACACGCTTTTGCCGTACTAAAGAAAAAGTGGGCTATAATAAAAACTCCCGCACGGTCGCAATGTCTTAAGAAAATTACAAATTTGATGTAAACTTGCATTATATTACATTATATGATTATAAAAGACAAAAGGGAAGCAATCTTTCCCGACTTTTATCCGGAGGAGCAACATCGTAAAGATGATCACGTACGAATGCCTGAAGATATGTTACAAGTTATTAGAAATTTACATTGCCAGGAAATTTATCTAAGTATAAAATCGATTTAATAGAATAAATTTGGTGTAGAACAAATGAACACTAACTTTGTTGTAATGTTTCTTATTTTATTAGAATTATTAATATAATGTTTTTTAGTTATTAACAAGGTTTTGATACCCGCGCTTCGCTGCGACATGTTTTGAATAATACGTTTTTTATTATAAAGTTTTTTTAGCGTTTGGTTATAAATTTGGGTCGTTTTTTAGGTATGCTTAATGTTGACACATTTTACATTGTGTCGAAGCTTAATATTTTACGTTAGCGCAAAAAGCTTAGATACAATTGCGGTATAAATACACGTAACTAAAAAGTTTAGTTGTTGGATCATTTTGTAAACGAAAAGCACAAATACTGCCCTCTGCAACATTTTATGTCTAAAATTGATTTGTCCAGGTATCGAGCAAGATACATTTTTCACATTTCTCCTTCATAAACAAAGTCATATATACTGACTTTACATATTGCTTATTAATAATTTACAATAAATAATCACTCATATGTGTGAGACATTCTACATGGCATGTAATTCTCAATTGGATGTAAACATAGCAGGCTCTTCTGCTAGAGGGTCGTAGTCCAAGTTCAGGCAGGTTGTCTCATCAGTGTGGCACTAATTATGATTTTTAAGCTGGGTCTCAATAATGCTAGACGTGGCTGCAAAAATAAAGCGGCTTTCTTAAATTAGATTAATGAGGTACAATATGTTCCTTTGTTAGGTACATGCATGCTTGTACCAAAAAGTTAGTCATTTTAATTAGTTGTCTGACCTGTCAAATACACCAAATGCAAAAATGATTATGCAGCTGCTGTAAATGAAACAACTTTGATCCCTTTGGCCTTTTCCAGGTTCTCTCCTCTTGGTTGCATTGATGAATTCTAGCCCGCTTGTACAACTGCTATTCGATATATATTAATAAAAAATAAAAAAGGCACTAAAATTGAGGATTAGGACATTAGCATTTTAACAAATTAAAAGAAAACATAAACGCAAGTATAGCATACCATAAATTCTTACGGGACATGCCAAGATAACTTCGAAAACCACTTAATAGCAACGAATTTCGTATTCTTTAGTGTTAGGTTTAAGAAAAAGACTCGGTCACCCCGTGTATTGTCTAGAATAGCATAGCTTGTAGTTTAATAGTAAGCGTATGACTCATGGCACTGGGCCGGGTCTTTTACCTACTTGTAAGCCCATACCATAGCCCTTTTGGGCATCTAAACTCTTGTATAAATACCCCTGTTGGTGGGAAAGTTCCAATTTCCAGCCGATTTTGTAGTTGTTGAATTTGAGCCAGACCCCCGAGTACCTCTAATTCTCGGGAGGTGTTTTCTGAAAACTAGTCGTGCATTAATCGATGTGCACGAGGGTGAAATTACCCTTCGTGTTGAGCAAAGAGCCATAACTTTCAACCTAATCAAACTTCGAGGTACACGCAATTCAACACTGACGCAAGACCCCCGGATTGACGTCATTGATTTGGCTAGTGGAAGAAATACTCGCACAGATGTCTTAGGTTTTTCTGATTCCGGTAGCATACGAAAATCCTTCTCCGTGCTTTGATCCTATTGTTCACTTAATTCATCTCCGACATTAAATCCATTTGGAGAAAGGTGACTTTCTAACTGTTCGAACAGGGAAGCAAATGCTTTTTTTGGCCTAGATATGATACGAACTTAACCCGGAAGTTGATACCCACTTAATTATGATCCCGACGGGGACATTCCTCTCCTAGAAGCAGTCTTTAACAATGAAACCACACCGACTCCTATTCCAAATCAGGAGATTGTTCACCCAGAAACCCAAGAAGAAACAAACTTTGTAAAGACCAAACTGTTAAATCTTCTGGATTGGATGAACCGCCAGAGGTTGAACTCAAAGACTTACATCCCCATTCTTGAATAAATACGCATTCTTGGAAGATGACAACAAGTTACCAGTCATCATTGCTAAAGAATTAAGTTTGGGGGAGAAAGCCGATCTGATCAAGGTTCTTAAGTCCCACAAGCGAGCCATCGCTTGGAAATTATCCGACATTCAGGGTATTAACCCGGAATTTTGTACCCACAAAATTCTAATGGAAGAGGACTATAAACCTACAGTTCAGCATCAGAGAAGGGTTAATCCAAAAATCCATCCACGATGTCATTCAAGATGAGTTGAAAACTTCTTGACGCAGGATTGATTCAACCCAATCGTCCGATAGTCCCATTTGGTCAGCCCGATACATTGTGTGCCCAAAAAGGGTGGATTTACCGTTGTTCAAAATGAAGAAAATGAGTTGATCCCAACTCGATTGGTTACCGGGTGGCGGGTATGCATTGACTACCGCAAGTTAAATGAAGCCACCCGTAAAGACCACTTTCCACTCCCGTTTATGGATCAAATGCTCGAGAGATTAGCGGGAAACGAGTACTATTGTTTCCTTGATGGATTCTCTGGGTATTTCCAAATTCCCATTGACCCTCGTGATCAAGAAAAGACCACATTTACTTGTCCCTACGGAACGTTTGCCTACCGTCGCATGCCTTTCGGCTTATGCAATGCACCAGGCACGTTCCAAAGGTGTATGTTTGGACATCTTTCATACACATGGTTGAAAAGACAATGGAATCGTTCATGGATGACTTTCTCGTCTTTTGGGAATTCTTTGAAAATTGCCGTCTCCCATCTTGAGAAAATGTTGCAAATTGTGAAGACACCAAGTTGTGGCTAACTGGGAGAAGAGACCAATTTATGGTAAAAAGAGGGCATTGTTCCACTGCCATAAAATTTCAAAAATGGGATTGAGGTGATAAAGAGCCAAAATAGATGTCATTGCCAAATACCTTCATCACCACACTGTCAAAGGAGTTAGGAGTTTTTTCATGGTCATGCCGTTTATTAAACCCGTAGATTCATAAAGGATTTTTCCAACTAATATTCCCGACCGATACTCATCTTCTCGAAAAGAATTCTCCCATTCATCTTTCTCTAATGAATGCATCCAAGCTTTTACAAACGTAAAGAATAAACTTACGGAAGCACCCGATCTTGATTGGCCCAAACTGGGATCACCATTCGACACTTATTGCGATGCAAATGATTACGCCATAGGGGCAGTTTTGGGGCAACGTCATGAAAAACACTTTTGCCTATCCATTATGCTAGCAAGACGATGACCGAGGCTGAATCTAATTACACCACGACGGAAAAGGAAATGTTAGCCATGGTGTATGCATTCAAAAAATTCCGGTCTTATCTTATCATGAACAAAAGCATAGTGCATACGTACCATTCCGCTCTTAAGTATCTCTTTGCCAAAAAGGTTGCTAAATGCAAGATTGTCCGATGGGTTACTCCTCCTCCAAGAATTTGACTTTAAAAGTTCTTTGACACAAAAGGAGCCGATAACCTCGCAGCCGAATCTTCTGTTCCCGATTAGAAAACCCGTAGGAAAACGTTCTCTCGACCCTAAAGAAGATTAAGGAAAATTTCCTCTCGAACGTTGCACAGTATGGTGACTTTTTCGTGGTGATTTCTGAGTACCCACACCGACCTCCGGTATGCCGACTTTGCAAATTACCACAGCGGGTAACTTCGTTTGAAGGGCATGTCAAACCCAATAGAAAAATAAGTTCTTCCAAGGACGTGAAACATATTTTTTGGGGATGCCCTTCTTGTTTAAAATTTTGTGCGGATCAAGTGATCAGGCGATGTGTGCACGGCTATGGAACTCTCAGCCATTCTCAGCTTTGCCACAATGGAACCCACCGGGAACATCATGGTGCAAACCTAACCGCTAAAAAGACTTTGATTCCGGCTTTCTATTTGGCCCTCCCCCCCCCAATTTACAATGATGGCCACGAGTTTGTCAAAAAACTGTGACTCGGCCAACGACAAGGAAAAACTTCGCAACGGGATGAGATGCCTCAAAACTCCATCCAAAGTGATTGTGAAAGTCTTTGACGTTGGGGGTAATTGACTTATGGGCCCGTTCCCGTCTTCAAGAGGAACAAATATAATCTAGTCGCCGTTGACACTTGTCAAAATGGTTGAAGCGAAAGCGCTCCCCACCAATGATGCCAGAGGTCCGTTTGCAAATTCTTAAAATCTCCGTCGCCAATTTGGTGCCCCTCGAGTATCATAAGTATGATCGCGGAACTATTTCACGCAATGACCAATTTGCAAAGGTCATGCGAGATAATATGGAGTCACCACCGTTCATCCACCGCGTATCATCCACAAAACAAGTGGGCAGTCGAGAGGTGTAAATTCGTTGGTTGAAACGTATCCTTGAAGGACCGCTAAGTGAAAAACCAGTGGGCTTCCCATGGTCGGTCAAACTAGATATGCACTATGGGCCTTCCGCACAGCTTACAAACGCCCCTCGGTGTACATACCTTACAAACTTGTGTATGAAAGGCATGCCATCTTCCGATCGAAGCGTGAGCAAAAGCCTATTGGGCCTTGAAACAAGCAAACTTTGATTCTTTCTACTGCGGGTGATCACCGAAAATTTCAACTCAATGAACTTAACGAACTTCGTGATCATGCCTTATAGAACTCATTGATCTATAAGGAAAAAACAAAGAGAATCCATGACTCCAAGATCAAAAATCGCGTTTTCAACGTCGTGATCGAGTCCTACCTCTTTAATTCAAGAATTGAAGATTTCTCAGTGCAAACTAAAATCCCGTTGAGTGGACCATTCACCACCACTCAAGTCTTTTCCTTTACGGCACAGTTGAGCTATCTCCAAGCCAACAGGCCGAATTTCAAATGAATGTCCCATCGTGTTAAAGCACTACTTTGAGGGGACATACCTACATTAGGTAGCCGGATCTCCAAACATACCCTAATTTCCAATAAATTCAGGTTGACCTGGGTCAAGCATAGGCAACTTAAAACAAGCGCTTGTGGGAGGCAACCCATGCCCCCCCTTATCCGAATTTGTAAATTGATGAATAAGTGTTGTTTGTTGTGTGAGATAGCTTGTCCTTTTCATATCACCCGTGTTTCGAGTTGTTATTGTTTATTGTCAGGATTGCCCCGGATTGTGAAGGTTCTCGGTTTTGTCTATATGATCACATCTAGCTTCAAATCTCAGCTTACATTTTGGGAACCCGATATCTAATCTAATCGACTAACTTTTTATCATTTGCAATACTTCATAATCGGCCTTAGGATAACATATACCCTTCAAAACATCAAGACGATGTTTAGTACTAGTTTGGGGGGGTAATCTTCGATTTGATTGTTGCCAGCAGCAGCATTGTTACCCCAGACGTAATCCCGTATTTTTCACACAAAATTTTTGCAAAATACAAAAAAAAAAAAAAAAATAAATGAGGAAAAATTTTAAAATTTTTTCAAAAATTAAAATAAGTGTTTTGTCACAGTTTTGACTTTTCCTTTGGGTAGAATGAGAATTAATTTATTGACTCGTCGATCGGCCGTGTTGAACCCTAGCTAGTTCCTTCAGGCCAAGCTTTCACGAAATTCAATTGCTTTTGAATTTTAAAAAATATGAAGAACAAGATATGATAGAGTTAAATATAAGTTTATAATGAGTTAAGCAAGATTCGGTCTCAAAACTTATATGAATAACTTGTGTTTCTTTTTCTCCCATAAAGCTTCTAATCACCTATCCATACGTGCTTTGTTCAGCTAAGTCCAATCGAATGTTTTCACAAAAAAGCTTCAATTTGTAACTTGATTCTTTAAAAAGCAAGGTTTTCGCTAAAGATTAAAAGTCCAAAGAAGCATGAATGAAGTATGAATGACAAAAATGACGAATAATTGTAATTATGCCAATAAAGCATACATTTGACATATGGAGCAGTAAAAGATGTGTCGTGATTCCCAACTTCGCTAACCACGAGGTGGGTGGTTAAACTAAATACGTCTGTTACTTCTAGGATTTGGCGTGTTGTGATATCTCACTGGAAGAAAGGTCTAGGTGAGGTCAACTAAGACACCGATCCTTACCCATATTAAGGAAGAAGGTGTTGATGTGATCTTCCCTCTATACGCTAGCAAACCGGGGTTGGGTTTTTCAAACTAAGAAACACCGTCCGTTGGTTTGATATCCCCCCCCTACTAGGAGCGAGGCCTAGGTAGGTTTCAAACTAACCAACACATTCCAGGCATTAAAAACTTATGAAAATGATAAATATGTTGCAAAAAGTTCTATGGTTTAAAATCAAGTTACAAGTGCCAAATGAGTTGTTGCTTTGAGTCGTGATTCATCTTGAATTATGACTATGAAAATAAGTTGATCTATGGTTGAAATGAGTACACACATTTAAATCATTATATTCATGTTTGGTAGTTAAAAGTTCACAAGTCATAAGTATGAGGGCTTAACATCCGTAAACTTATACGACAATGATCTGTTTTTATTGCTTAGCTTGGAGCTTGTGAAAAAAATCGGGGACGATGAAATTATCCGTCAGGACGTCCGTGGATTATTCTACGAACGTTTCTCATTCTATGATCCCATTTGTTGATAAATAAAGGAAGTCAAACATGTTTAAAGTCAAAAAAAAAAATAAAAAAAAAAATAAAAAATTTAGTAGTTGTGTAAATATAAAAATTGGTGAGAACCGGGACTTAATATAATTCTTTACAAGTATTGTATCAAAGATGTGAGAAAATATTTGCAACAATATATTTCGACACGTTTTCAGAAATCACCACTTAAATTACTAAAATGTCCTTGCATAATAATAAACTCACGTTTTTAAATTACGAAATATGTAAACTATGTTTTTAAAGCTCTTACAAAAGTTACAATTATATAACTTCGTTCTTTTATCAGATTTCTAAAATATTAGAAACTAAAGTTAAAATTACTAAGTATAGTAATTTTATAGGTTTTTCGTCATGATCTATTCGTTTATATAATGTTCCCCATATTTATAAAATCTAACATTTTCACTTAATCAATATATATTGCAATTATTCGCGTGTTTCAATTTATATCTAAACGAGACTAAATAATATATAACATAAGTAAAGCTAACACCCCCGAAAGCTGTTAACCACTTAACCAAACACACCCGAAAGCTGCTGTCCCAAACGCACCCTTACGGGTCATTGACCAGCGAAACAAACACCCCTAAAGGCAGATTAAACCCAAATCCAAACACACCCTAAAGGCTTCAAAACACAAACGAAAATAATGTATATCACATTTATTTAACCAATACCACCATTGGATCTGATTTTTATTAATTATGAAATCTTGATATATTTTTATTAGTTGATTGTTATTAAAACCAAACGCACCCTTAGTGCGAGTCTGTTAAACCAAACGCACCCTTAGTGCGAGTCTGTTAAACCAAACGCACCCTTAGTGCGATTCTTACTAAACCAAACGTACCCACTCATGTTTCTACTAAGCCAAACGCACCCTGTTGTGTTTTATAAATAATCAAACGCACCCTTTTGTTGTATTTCAGCCAAACCAAATGCACCCTTGTGGTGCGGTGGCTGCCAAACGCACCCTCTCGGGATGGTAGCAGGGACATGGTGGTGACGATGGTGATGTTGTTTAGATGGTGGTGGTGCGGCTGAGCCGCGACTGTGGCGGCTGGGGTGGGGAGGCAGCGGCGGTGGTGGTGTCGTGGATGGTGATGATGGCGTTCGGTGGTGATGATGATGGAACCAAACGCATTCCCTTCCTTTGGCTAACGGAAAACCAAACGCAACACTAACTTGATGCAAAAACAAAAACCACAAACGCAAACCTATACTGGTGTAAAAACAAGACCACAAAAAAAACAACGCACCCTGTTGAGTAAGGAGCGTGTTATCGGGTAGGGGTTGTGGGTTAGGTTTGTGTACGGTGGTGCTTGACGATGTTGTGACGTGGCTAAATGACCGTGGTCGACAAAAAGTCAGTGGTTGGCAGGTCGGTGGTGGTAGGGTGATAACTAATGAATATGATTGATGGTGGTAGGGGGCTGTCATCGACCGAAAAAAATGGGGGGGGAAGGGAAAACCGGCACCGCGGCCGGGGCGGTGGTTAAAGGGGGAAGCGGTAGAAATCGGGCGTGATAGAATTTCGGTTTTTGGTTTTCCGGTCGGAAAAGTTTCCGCCTGAAAAAAGTTTTTCCCGGCGGGCGGCGTGGTGGGCCCCCAAAGCCGGTGGCCACCCCGCACGGAGAGGCGACGGAGGCTTCGCCACGAGAAATGGGGGGAGGAGAAGAGAGCTCACACACCAAAACACAACGACACTTACAAACATGTGCACTACACTGCTGACCTGTTAGTCAATTTCTTAATTAATTATAAAATGAAAATGTGTTATAAAATTTATATATATATATTATAATAAATAAATACTCCATATCTATAATATATATCATCTAATTATAAATATACATATATTACTTCCAGATTCATACTATATCCCTATACCTAATAATTATAATATATATATTTATATATAAGTCTATAATTTAAAACTGCATTGCTCCAAACACGTCTATAACATCCTATTAAGATTTTAGAAAGATAAGAAAAAACAGTCACAAGGAGTAACAACTTGTTGAGGGTTAATTTCATAAATTCTACCACAGGGACCAAAAGTGTAACTTTCGTTAAATAACGGTTCAGGACTCGTTTGGGCCACTTAACGGATGATTTAAAATACGAAACTTACGCCATTGCGTTTCATATCATTTTTCTGATAAAAATGAGTATTTACTTGATAGTATTTCATAAATATTTTATAATATTTATAAAAATATTTGTTATTCATTTGGTGACCCGGTTATGCTTTGTCCGAAAATAAAAATGAATTTTAATCCGAATATTTGCGTTTTTAAATAAACGCTCTTGAACAAAAATGACACAGTTTATTAAATATTTTTATTTAATAAAAAGTGATAATTAAATATAATTTAATTATTTTCTCGTTTCTAAATCTTGCGAGGGCATTTCAGTCACTTTCTGTCTGTTTTCAAGTCTCGGTCAAAACTGAAAAGTTGTCAGGAATGCCGTTTTACATCAAATTGCTTTAGAGTCCGAATAATGAAAACGTGATTTAGTGGTTCGTTTTTGATAAATCAACTATGAATTAATATATATCTTTTTTCGTTTTCGAAATCAAATAATTTAAAAATAAATTTTATAAACGACAAACATTCAATAATAAATATGATTTATTATTTAAATATGTTCCAAAAATTGACGGTTGTTACAATAACAATATCCCAAAATATAATGCATGTAAATCTTTATGATAATATGACTTCAAAAGATGACCATCCAATGTATCCATGACTTGCACCTTATTGACCTGAGAAAACATGTTTAAACTGTCAACAATAATGTTTGTGAATTTATAGGTTTATAAATTGAATGAAGCGGATAGCAAGATTTCCCTGTAATAAAGTAACGAATACAATATCACAAAAATGTAATACGAAGAGGAGGCAGCCAAATATATCACGAGTATGTTTAGGTTTTTTAAAAAGGGGATTATGGGCTTTGTACCTTGGGTAATAGGGTTATTTTTGGATGAGATATTTGTTAAAATCTTATCTTGTCGAATGATACTGGTTTTTAGAATTTGGAAATAAAAGTGTACGTGACTTATGGCTATATTGTAGGGAAGATCGTTTGTGTCTTGTATGATATTTATTGCTTGAGAGTTTTGTTGCTTGCCTTATTTAAAAACAAAGAAGAAACAAGTCTTGTCCTAATTTTTACTTATAGATTATACACTAAGTGATGGAAAGAAAAGAATGGAACATATTCGTTTTTGGTTAACTATGTTGTAGAGGATATTTTAGTGAAACATAGTACTAATTCAGTTATTAACGTTCTTGGTTAAATTTATTAAATTTAACTAGTGCGATTTAAATGGAAGTAAACACGCAAAACCCAATAAATAAAGGGAAAATGAAATAATTAGGATTGTAATATGACTTGAAGATACGGGGTGTTGTAGATATAAGGGTAATGCTACTAGTTCTGGGGAAATAATGTAGGAGGGTAGACAAGGGTTGTTAAATATTATAATTGTCAAGGTGAAGGACACATGGCTAGGCAATGCACTCAGCCGAAGAGGCTAGGAACGCTACATGGTTTAAGTAAAAGGCAATGTTAGCTGAAGCACAGGAATCCGGTTAAATTTTGGATGAAGAGCAACTAGCATTTCTTGTAGATCCAGGCATTCTAGATGTTTAAGCTGCTCAGACAACCATTCCAAATACTGCTGCTTTCCAGACTGAGGATCTTGATGCTTATGATTCTGACTGTGATGATGTCTCTAATGAAAAGACGGTTCTGATGGCTAATCTTTCCAACTATGGTTCAAACGTTATCTCAGAGGTACCTCATTTTGAACCCTATCATACTGACATGGATAATCAAAGTGCACATGCAATGTAGGGTTTTGAACATACACCAGTTGTTTATTTTACAGATAATGAGATAACAAGTGATAGCAATATCATCCCATACTTTCAATATTTGCAAGAAACGTAACAGGCAGCTATTCAAGATACTAATTTGTATGCACAACAAGATTCAATGATTTTACTAGTGATTGAACAAAAGTCAGAACAATTGATTAATCATGTAAATAATTGGGAAAAGGCTAATCATGAAAAGAATATTGAATCCTTAACCGCTGAGCTTGAGAGATATAAAGAACAAGCCAAAACTTTTGAACAACGTCTTAATATTGATTTAAGCATACGTGAAAAAAATGATTGATTCTCAAATGGGTGATATGATTAAGGAAAATCTTACACTTAAGTAGCAAATTGACTCACTTGAACAAAATCTTTCTAATCAAATCAAAGAAAAGGAATTTTATTGCAAACATTTACTGTTTTTAAATATGAATCCAAAAAAAGGAAAGTAAATATACAGATAAAGAAATTGATTTAGAAAAGAAGATTAAGATACTGGATAATATTGTTTACAAAGTGGGCCAATATGGTCAAACAGTGCACATGTTAACAAAGCCACAAGTTTTTTATGATGACACTCACAAACAAGCTCTTGGTTATCAAAATCCGTTTTATCTCAAGAAAGCTCAGCGGATTAAGCCAACCTTGTATGATGGTAGTGTTATATCTAGTCAACATGCTGCTAGTCCTGTGAATGATGATGAAGATACATTGATTTTGGAAGAAGTTAGTCGATCTAAAATGCTTGCAAAACAAAACGATCCAATGTCAAAAGAAAAGAAAGTTAATACTACTCCAATTAATTATGTTGAGTTAAACTCATTGTCTGAAGATTTTGGTAAACGTTTTGTTCCACAACAAGAATTGTCTGATGAACAAGCTTTCTGGTTACAAACTTCACACCATAATACTAACCAATCTGCTTCGTCACCAGTTAAAATTTAGGCTCCTAAGGAACTTCATAAGGTAAGCCTGTTTAATATAAGCCTTAAAAAGCTTAGATACCATCTTGGCCAATTTGACACTGTAGTGAAAAAGCTGATTACACCTGATGCTATAACAGAAGGGGAATGGGGGTTTGAACACACTTAAGCTGTTTTTCTAAAAGAAATTTTTCCATTTTTAACGACCTTTAAAGACATATTCAATGTTTTTGATAGAGATATTTTAAATGAGATAACAGAAGTACAAACAGTCTTTAACCAAATGGAAGCCGATGTTCAACAGTGTTCAGTTGACAAACAATGTTTTGAAAATGATAAGAAAGAACTTTTTCTAGAAAATGATTGACTCTTACAACAAATCATGTCTCAGGATGTTTTGCTTTCTGTTATGAATTCTACTACTCTTAATGGCGAATCTATGAATCTAGAAATGTAAAGTAGTGAATTTTATGTGAAGTGTTTGGATCTTGATGCTGAGCTTTTGAACAAACAAAATGCGTATAATGATCTTTCGAAAAGTTAAACACAACTTGAAAAACATTACATTTCTCTTGGGTTAACAATACAACTCAATCAAGGAATTTTTCAAAAGGATTCATTCAGTGATAGTTAAATTGCTCTTGAAATTCCAAAATATTTTAGAAAATAATGATTTGAAACCTCAGCTACAAGTTAAAGACACTACAATCTGTAAGTTGAAGGAACATATCAAATCTATGAGAGAAAATAAAATGGAAGAGAATGTGAAACAAGAAATGGATGAGATTGAAACCATAAACATTGAATTGGATCATAGTGTGGCTATATTAGTTTTTGAAAACGAGCGTTTGCATAAAGAAATTAAGCATTTGAAAAAGATTTACAAAGATCAATTTGATTCGATTAAAAAGACACGTGCTCTTTCTAAAGAACACTGTGACTCTTTGATTGCTCAATTGAACTCTAAGTCTATCGAAAATGCGGATTTAAAATGTCAAATTCAAGAAAAGGTTTTTGTGACAACAACATTACAAAATGAATTAAGGAGATTAAAAGGTAAACATGTGCTTGATAATGCCACCACAATAACTAATTCCACCACTATTGCTCCAGGAATGTTCAAGCTAGATATATAACCTCTTTCTCATAGACTTAAGAATAATAGGGATGCCCATGAGGATTATCTGAAGAAGACTATAAAAATAGTGACACCATACGTGAACTTGTAGAACACGCTAGAAAACAGAATCCTAGTGAACCACTCTTAGAATCTGCTTTCAAATTTACAAAACATTTTCAGGAATTGTTAGTATATGTTTCTCCGACATGCCTTAGTTTCACAAAACCTAGTGAGAAATTGGTAGATGTCACACCCATGAACAAAGTCAAGAAAGTTAGTTTTTAGAACCTCTCACATCCTCGAGCAACATTCATAAACAGGTAGAGTCATTTAAAACACCAGATTCTAACACACCTGTGTTGCCTTCTACAAGATTGAAGAGTTTTACTAGTTGTAGCAGATCACAGCCTATAGGCAATAAAAAGAATGATAGGATCTCGCAAACACCAAGTAGCAACATGAAGAATAAAGTAGAAGTCCAACGTAGAAGAGTTAAATCTAAGTCTAATAAAAAGAATCATTTTAAAGACCCTATTTGTGATGCAAATGTTAAGCATACTATGTTAAATGTGAATTATGAGTTAATTTGTGTTAAATGTAAACAATGTATGTTTGATGCAAATCATCATGTGTGTTTCCTTGATTTTGTGAATGATGTGAATGTGCGCTCTAAATCTAAGTCTGCTAAGAAAAGCCAACAACATAATATTTAGAAATCTACGGGTAAAATGTTCACTGAAGTAGGATATAAGTGGAAACCAACAGGAAGACTTTTCACTATAGTTGGTAACTCGTGCCCTGTAACTAGGATCACTCTCACGAAAATAGTGCAACTTAAGGAAACAACTTCTAATTCAGTTGAAACACCAAAACCAGATATTAAATCTATAGTAGGAGACCTAAACAAATAAAAATTGTAGGTTCATGTAAAAAACTAATTTTGTAGAATCTAAGAATGCTAACAACTCAGAACCCAATCATTCATGGGGATCTAATGCTACAAATGTTCCATCTTCTTCCTCTCTTATCAATGACAGGTTGTCTTGATTGTTCTCTGGTATCTAGACTCCGGATGCTCTAAAAATATGATAGGGAACCACTCTCAGCTCATGAACTTCGTCAGTAAATTTCTGAGAACTGTTAGATTCGGAAATGACCAAATTGTAAAGATTATGGGGTATGGTGACTATCAGCTGGGAAATGTAATTATCTTAAGGGTATACTATGTTGAGGGGCTTAGACATAACTTTTTTTCTATTGGACAATTTTACGACGCGGATCTTGAAGTTGCTTTTCAGAAAAACACTTGCTTTATTCGGAATTTAGAAGGTGTTGATCTACTTTCAGGATCCAGAGACACAAACTTGTACACAATTTCTCTTGATGACATGCTAAAGACTTCTTCGATCTGTCTACTGTCAAAAGCGTCAAAGACTAAGAGCTTGTTATGGCACCGTCGATTATCTCATCTCAACATTGGTACTCTAAACAAGCTAGCTAAAGACGGTCTTGCACGAGGCATTCCAGAGCTTAAATTTAAGAAAGATCATCTGTGTTCAGCATGTGCATTAGGCAAAAGCATGAAATCCTCTCATCAACCTAAGGATGAAGACACTAACCAAGAGAAACTCTATCTTCTGCATATGGATCTTTGTGGCCCGATGCGTATGGATTGCATTAACGGGAAAAAGTATATCTTAGTGATTGTTGACGATTACTCACGATTTAATTAGGTCAAATTTCCGAGATCAAATGATGAAGCTCCTGACGCTATCATCAAATGCATAAAAAATATTCAAGTTTGTTGGAGTTGAATTTGTAAATCTGACCCTTCGTGAATTTTATGAAAATGTCAGCATCTCGCATCAAACATCTATTGCTCGCACTCCTCAACAGAACAGAGTTGTCGAAAGAAAAAACTGGACTCTTGTAGAAGTTGCTCGTACAATGTTGATATTTTCAAAAGCTCTATTATTTCTGTGGGCTGAAGCAATTAATACAGCTTGTTATACCCAAAACTGTTCCTTGATCCATCTTTGATACAACAAAACTCCATATGAGTTGATGCATGACAAGAAGCTAGATTTATCGTTTCTTCATGTCTTTGGTTCACTCTGTTATCCGACCAATGACAGTGAGGATTTGGGTAAACTAAATGCAAAGGTCGATATTGGTATTTTTGTTGGTTAAGCACCCGCAAAGAAAGCTTTTAGAATCTATAACAGAAGAACCTGAAAAATCATGGAAACCATTCATGTAACGTTCAATGAGCTAACAGCAATGGCTTCTGAACAATTCAGTTCAGGACTCGGACCTCAACTTATGACTCCTGCAACATCCAGTTCAGGACTCGTTCCAAACCTTATTCCTCTACAACCTTTTAATCCACCAACAAAAAATGATTGGGATCATTTGTTTCAACCTATTTTCGATGAATACTTCAACCCCCCATCAAGTGTTGTCTCTCTAGTTCCAGTCGCTGCTGCACCAAGAGCTATTGATATAGCCGATTTATCTTCATCAACAACCATTGATTAAGATGCACCTTCATCAAGTTCCTCATTGTTGGGATTAAAAGACTTCTTTATGATCTTAGAGTTATTGCTGCTCAGGTTTGTGTTACTGCTGCTAACCTAAAGTTAGTGTTGTTCATTAACTTTAATGAAAAATATGCTAAGTAGTTAGTGCTGCTAGTATAAAGTTAGTACTGCTAGTTCACAGTTACTACTGTTAGTATATATTAGTACTGCTAGTATAAAGTTAGTATTGCTAGTATAAAGTTAGTACTGCTGGTGAAGATTGAAGAAAATATTCTAAGTAGTTACTACTGCTTGTGCTCAGTTAATGCTGCTGGTGTATAAGTTACTACTGCTCAAAGATTAAGATTGCTGAAAGAGTTTCTACTGTCAGAGAAAGGATAAAGATTGTTTGGAGATCAAGATTACTTACGTGATAAGTATTAGTTATTTATAGAATAGATCATAGAGAATATTCTAACTCTTAGGAATATATTATAAACCGACTAGGACTCCTTGGTGTATAAAAGGAGGTCCTAGGGTATAGAGTGATATAGAATATGTGTTTTACGATTTGATAAGTGTTATTCATAGCTTCAAGGTTTTGTAACCATAATACTAGGAGAGTATTCATATTATTCTTAATAATGTTAGAGCTTTTATTGTTTATTGAATTGTGATATTGTGTTACTGTTTTATTAAGAATTCTTCTAATATTAAAGATTAGATTCAGCATAATCTTTAATACACTTAACAAAGTTTCTACTATAGTTGTGTTAGATTTATCTAATATAACTAAACCCTAAACAAGCTTAAAGAATTCAATCTATTGAAGTGGGATCCAACAAGAGGTATCCTATAACTAGGACAACTAGTGATATCAAAGCTTGTTGCTTTGAGAAACTTTGCTAGAAGATATGGATCAAGATTTTGCACACATGGTGGCTGCATCCAAAGTTTCCATGCTCAAACCTGGTGAGTTTGAGATCTGGAGGATTAGAATTAAACAATACATCCAGATGATAGACTATGCACTATGGGAAGTCATAGAGAATGGAAACTCTGCACCAAGAACAACAGTTGTGGAAGGTGTTGAGAAAGTAATGCCTCCTACAACTACTGAAGAGAAGGCTTAGAAAAGATTAGATGTGAAAGCTGGAAGTACTTTAATGATGGGCATTCCTAATGAACATCAGTTAAAATTTAACTCAATTAAGGATGCTAAGCTATTGATGGAAGCTGTAGACAAGAGATTTGGTGGGAATGCAACTACAAAGAAGACCCAAAGGAATCTTTTAAAACAACAATATGAAAACTTTACTGCTCTAAGCTGAGAGACGCTTGATCAAACTTTTGATAGGCTTCAAAAGCTTGTGAGTCAGTTGGAGCTTTTGGGAGAAACGATTTCACAAAAAGATGTGAACCAGAAGCTATTAAGAAGCTTGTCACCTAAATGGAACACACATGCTATTGTGTGGAGGAATAAAGTTGAGTTAGACACAATGAGCATGGATGATCTCTAAAACAACCTCAAGGTGTATGAACCAGAAGTCAAAGGGATGTCTAGCTCAAGTTCAAGCACACAGAACATGGCTTTTGTGTCCTCTTCAAATAACAACTCTGGCATGAGTAATGAAGTAGTTAATACTACTCAAACAGTTAATACTGCTTATGGAGTTTCTACTACCAGCTCTAATATTTTAAACTTGAGTTATTGTTGGTAATTGTGCATTCATTCAAGTCAAACCAAAAAATCCTCAACTTGTTTGCACCATGAGGGAATTGCAACAAATCCATCCAATGATTTGGAAGAGATGGAGTTGAGATGCAAATGGGCTATGTTGACTATGAGGGCTAAAAGTTTTGAAGAATACTGTTAGGAAGCGACCTATCAATGGCAATGAAGGATGTTGGCTTTGATAAGTCCAAAGTGTGAGTGCTACAAACAGCCACAGAAGAAGGAATTTTGCAATGTGGGGAAGAGCAAGCTTTAAGAAAACAAGACTACAAGAACAAGGAAAGCACAAAAATTACTATGCCTTGTAAACACCTACATCTACAGCTTTGGTGTCCATGTGCTGGTTCATAGGAGGGAGATTGTACAAAGTGATCAGGCAGATAGAAGGACCTAATGAGCACATCATGGCTTAACTAACTTCAAGTTCTGAACTCGGAGTAAGAACAAATCAAATTGTTCAAAATCTTGTTTGAAAACTGTTGAAACTCTTAAATCTCAATATGATCAACTACATAATGATTTTAAGAAATCTGAGTTAATGGTTCTAGCTTATAAGTCAGGATTAAAGTCAGTAGAAAGAAAACTTGAAGTTTATAAGCGCAAAATGAGACTATTATTCACAAGAATATAAAATCTTAAAATTTTGAAATTGAATGTAAGATATAGCTATCAGAGAGCACATAAGATGCTAGAAATAGCTCAAAAATAAAAAGATTGAATTCAATTTAATATATGACAAATTTTAAAATGCTCCTAAAGCTTAAACAAACTCATTAGAAAGTCAGGATTGTTGACAACTGCAAGAAATGGCTAGGCTATAATTAGTTCTACCTCCCTACACAAGAAAACATCATGCCTCCAACACCTGAACTTGTCTTATACTGGTTTTGATGAGTTTGTTAATAAGCGTGTAGTTGAGAAACAAAAAGTCTGATGAAGAAGGTGTCTAAGGAAGTTTAGGAATTGTAATGCTTCCCCAATTATTTGAATATTGGGTGTTGCAGATAGTAAGGAAGAAAGAGTGTCTCAAACTAAAACAGATGAAGAAAAACAATTAAGCCTAGTATGTGCAGAATGATAATTTATCAACCTAAGCAACAAGTGAAAACAGGGCGGAAAAGTTAACCCAGTTTTTTAGTAAGTCCCCGTTATCTAATTCAATTATATAATCATATAAGTATAACTCTGACGGAACTTTCGATACTCATTTGGTTATTAATTACCCATGTCGGGATTATGTTCCGTACATTTACGAAAAGTTACTATTTTTAGAATTATATCCTTTCATAAAGATCGTAATCTAAATTGTTTAGAACTCGAAATAAATAATGACGATTATTATTTAATAAAGCACCCAACAAGTCTTTGTATCAACCCATTGACTTTCAAAAATCTACTTTAACTTTACATTAACTATGGAATATAGATGGGGGGACATTAATGTATATATATAACTAGATCTGACCCGCTCAAAACGACCCATTATATCACATTATCCCACGGACTCGGTACTCTAAGAGATTTTATGCAAAACTCGTTTCCGAACAACTTTATAGTTTACCGAGACTATGGAACTCGACCTAAATGACCCAAAAATGCCCCTTTAAGTATCAGCAGGAAACTATGACATTTTAAAAAATAGTGCAGAATTTGACTTTGAGTTTTTGACCCGTTTTAATACTGAGCTAGCTTTTATTAAAACTACAAGCCTCCGCGCAAAAGTAAAACGATATTCCGAACAAATTTATACGTGTTTCGCCGGAGATGACCTTAAGACGGACTTGAAAGTGCTCAATTTGTCCATTATCGGATCTGACAGCTTATATATAAGATTATAGCCTGATAGCAAAATCATAAATTTGTCAAATCTTGTTTTCCTCGTCCGTTAACATCTTCGTTATTGGGAGTTTACGGAGACTTTCGAATTACCAAAAACTTCGTAAAAGTACCTCTATCCTCATCTTTTCCAAACCAACACAGATTTCTTCTACAAAATCGTCGGGACACCACCTGTTTAACCGGTCCTGTTTTTGCTTGAATAATAATGTTTAACATAAACGCTCTCACAAAAAGTCCATTTTCCCGATCCCAAAAAGCGCGCTCTTCGCAACCGTTTAAAGTACTAGAAAAAAAATAGATACGACTTAAAAATTAAAGAAAAAAAAAAGGAAACAAAAAAAAAACATTAAAACAATAAAGAAAAAAAAAAAAAAAAAAAAAAAAAATGAATATGGGGGTTGCGAACCTATACATGATATCCATATCATTCTATCATTCAATGTCACAATTAATCTAGCGCAAGATCCTCGTATTTCATCACATGTAAAGATTCATAATCGATCAAATCGCAAAAAAAAACATAACACTAGTAATTAAAATACTTACAAACCTTTATTAAGCTAACTCGGATACAATCGGACTCAGTCCGTTCCCATTCTTTGCCTTAGCCGAGTCGTAACCAGCCCAAACAACCATACTGAACTTTTCCATTTAATCCGAGCTATCCAAAACAGCTTATCTACTTAGGATTAAACACCACCCTTTATTTAAACCGAAAATATTTGAAACTAACCCGAACTCTAACTCCAAAAATACTCATTGCATGTTATATATTTTTTTGGTGGAAAACGTAGGAAATGACGAGGAATTTATTTAAAAAATAAAATATAAGTAGACGATTTGCATGTAGATTTTTTTTTCCGGACGGCCCACGCGTGTTTGCGGTGGCGGCGTGGTGTTTTCCGACGGTGGCAGCCGGGCGTTGTGTGAAGGAGGGGGGAGAGAAAATGCTAGTTGTTATGTGTGTAGTGTTTTAAGAAATATAAACTAGAAGTAAAATGCTTAATATATAGCACTTTGCTAATTGACACAATTAGTCTTCCCCTCTTTTCTCTTGTTTTAAATGTTTGACACGTCAATTTTAACATAAATAAATAGCGACAACCGTAGCTCGGATTACACTCACGAGAACCCTTTTTTTAGTTTCAGATACCTTTTCTCTTGGTTTTAAAACATTTAATAAAAATGTGTACATTATAAAACGCGATCCACAAAAAAAAAAAATCTTGCAAATAAAAAAGTCGGGCAATTGCGACATATAAATTATGATGCCCAAAACGCGTTTACGGCCCGCGCGGTACTCAAATGTGTATTCACAAAACGTTCAATAATAAAAATATTCCTAAATTCCATTCGTAAATAGGATACGAAAATAATTTAACTTGACAATTAAAATTTTAAATTTTTTTTGTCGACGCTCGTTCACACGAATTTATAAAATAATAATTATGACCTCGAATTCGCGATCGTCATACGCGTCGTAAAATTCGGGTTGTTACAGTAGATCTTTGGCAAGTTTTATGATATAGAAATATTTGATTAAACTATTTTTGACATTTTCACAGATAACAGATAGAATAAGTATTCATACATGTGAACACATAATCAATTTCATATCAAAAGAACTTAATAAGCACAGGATTAAGACAGTCAAACTTGGTCAATGGTCAAAGTCAATGGTCAACAGTCAACGACACAGTCAAAGTCAACGATCAAACTCCATAGACATGGTCAAACTAAGTTGTTAATACAAATAATGTCTAAAAACGTTAATTATATTTTTCGACCTCTCAACGTTTTGATAATACTCCCTCCGTCCCATATTAAGTGTCTAGTTTGACTTTTCAAAGTTATTTTTCATCAACTTTGACCGTAAATATTTTTGTTTGTATTATATAATACTTAATAAAAATATACCAATAAAAAATGCATTCAAACTCTATCCATTCATATGGTTTTGCAATCAAGTATCATATAACATAAGAAGAAATAATTAAGGTCAAAGTTGAAGAAAAAAGACTTAAAAAGGTCAATCTGGACACTTAATGTGGGACGGAGGTAGTAACAAAATGTAAAAACGTTTACAATAAAAATAAGCATTCATAAATTATTAAATGCAAAATTCCATTTCTAAGATTAGTGATCACTTAAGGAATGGATAAGCAAAATAATCAAGCATGATTAGTGATCAAGAAAATATTTTTCTCTTAATCCTCACTTTTAATTCTACAAAAGTATTTTCTCAAAATACATTTACAAAATATTTTCTAATTAAAAGAAAAGTTTTATTAAAAACTTAAAATTTGAAATTCAAAATTTTCCCCCCAAAATGGAAGGTTCCATAACAGATACAACATTCACCACAAAAAGATAAAAACAGGAGCGGAGTCTAGTGGCGGCCCCCTTATAGGCCTGGTAGCCCCCTTATATATAAGGGACCGCCAACATTGCCACCAGATGACCGTTGGGATTTTCTGTCTATAAATACTTGGCACCATTTCCCATCAGAAAAAACAATCATTCTTTGCAACGAAATTTTTTAGCTTTTCTTTCTCTCTCTAAACCTCTTTACTCTCACTAAAACACTGATCTCAAACATACTTAAACTTGATCAAGTATCTAATCACATTCTTCACATCTCTTTCTCTCAATCAAGTTCAATAGAAGAACCTACGTATTCATCAAGAAATGAAGTTTAATTAGTGATCTCTTCCTTTATTCTAAGAACCAAATCTCTATTGTATTTATCTTAGTGTATATTGTGTAGATTCGGATATTGGTATGATCTAATAGTGTATATCATATGAGTTGGTGTATATCTGTGAAGTGGTAGATTGTATTCTAGCGTAAGATAATGGAATCGACATTTAGCTTAGTGTCGGAAAATAACGTAGCGACGTATAAACGGTTTTCTCCGCCTAAAGGGAGCTTGTTGACATAGTGAAATCTCAAGTCGGATACTCGGGGAGTGGAGTAGGGCGAAGAGGTGCTTCGTAGCCGAACCACTATAAAATCTTGGTGTCTTGGTTTGGTTGTTTCTTTCCTTATCTCTTTACATTATTATTGTTTTTATCTAGTTTTGTTTTAGATAGTTATTGCTTGTTCATATTGTGATTTGATTGAACATATAACTCGGATCTATACATTTTTAAAACTAAACTTTTAAAACGTAAAATAAACATGTAAACTATTCAACCCCCCTTCTAGTTTCCACATAAGTCAACGATCTAATCATCTAAGTTCAAGGTTTTGAGCTTAAGTTTACGAGATATTTAAAATCGTATAAAGTTTACACAATTAAATATATCCGTTTTAATACTCAATAATTAGGTTCTTTTTCGTGATTTTGAAAACGTTAATACTTTTTAAAAAAGTTATTAAGTTTTAACACTTTAAAATTTGTGAGCTTTTAAATTATTTAAAAACCTTTTTATTTTGATATTTGAAATTTCGAATCTTTAGTGTTTTTAATAATAAAATGTTATGAAAAATTTATAGTTTTGGTCAAACGCGAGACATGGGTCAAACAAAAGTCAAACTTAGTCTCGGTTCAATGTGCCTCTAAACCAGGTTAATAATATTAATCGGTGGGCTTGAACATCAGGCAAAGTGATATTGGGCTTGAAATGGGCTAAAGTCTTATTGGGATTTTGAAAGGGCCAAGAATATTTTGGGTTTCAAACTAATGGGCTTTTGGTGGGCTTAGAATCAGACCAATGGCTAACTAAACACGTAGGTGTAGTCGAACCGAGGTGACTGACCGATCCAATGTTCGGTTTAACCTTGGTTACCAACGTGGGTCGGCTAACCTTGATCGACCGACCTTGGTGGGTTGGTTGGACTTAGCTAACCGATCCATGGTAGGTTGGTTGGCAAGGTTCAATCAATCCATGAGCTTGGCTCATTTGGCTCGGTTTTGGACTTCAAGTCTTTGTCTTTAAGGTCTTTAAGTCTTGAGTCTTCCAATTTCACCAAAGTCTTCACAAGCATTTTATCAAACACTTAGTCTTCACATTCAAAAATCTCTAGTCTTTGTATTTAAGGCTTAAAGATTAAACCATTTTTTTCAACTAGCAAGATTAATGATATTAAGCTAACAAAACAACATAATGCATTCAAACAATCAAAACAAACACACCATAATGGTGGTTCGTTTGGGAAACACGCACCAAACGACCCTTTTTGACCAACTTAATCAATGATTTACTTAAATTCGAGCTAACACTAGTCTATTAACATCATTATCTACAAAACCTCTCAAGAAAAATTAACATCTAAGCACTTTCAATTTTTATGAACCCTAAATCAAAAATCTTTGATTTGTCAAAAGTAGTGAAGAGATGAAAAGATTCTTGTTACAAGAATGATTAGAAGATGATTATTAACAACTTTTGTGTTTTACCTTTAATCAAAATTGGACTCTTGTTTGGTCTTGTGGTTTTGGCCGATTCTAGAGAGAAGGAAAAAGGGGAGATTTTTTTGGTAAAAATGTGTTGTGTGTGTGTGGATCGCCTAGGAGGTATTAAAAGGGGAAGGGATTTGATATTTAGCAATATTAGTCCTTAGAGGTTTTAAACTCATTTAAACTAAGCCTAAAGTTTAAGCATTACCCCTAACACCTTAATTATAAAACTAGTTAGCGTTTTAGGTCCTAAAGATATATAACTAATTAAAGTTACACTCATTACCCTTAAGTTTTAAACCTATTTTGCAAACATAGTCCTGGAGTTAATCTCGTTAACTCCCCCTCAAACGATGACCAATCAGTTAACTTAAACACTTTTCCAAAATCATTTTCACAATTATTTTTGAGGAATTTAATTTTTTGAAAATAATTTCTCCCCCTCAAAGAAATACCCGTTTTCTATTTAAAGAGCTGTAGAATTTGTTTGAGAGTTCAAAATCTCTTGATCGTTAATTTTATTTTGATGAATTATTTTTAAGACTTTGGAAATATTCATATAAAAGTTCGTTCTCCCTCTCGAACAAAGACCATAATCTATTGAAAGATTTCTTGGATTTGTTCGAGCGTTCAAATTTACTTGAAAATCTTTTTCCATTTATATGACAAAACTCATTCTGATTTTATTTCCAGCATTTTTGAAATGTTTGTTTAACTCGAGCATGTTTGATAAACACATTTTGAGGAAAATTGCACGAGTTAAAGAAAATTCATCTTTTAGGGACAAAAAGCACTTTTTAACGTACATTTTCCTTTTTAGAAAGCGCAAGTTATGTAGCAAAATATACACAAGTCATTTTCTTGAGTTTCAAAACATGGAATGTTTTGAATCTTTAAACTCAAGACCAAAAAGACTTCTCTTTTCGTTGTTAAGGATAACTGCACTGAAGCGTACAATCTCGTTTTCTTTAAGGACCGGGTTGTTATCTTATATTTAATAACAAGCCATAAGAAAATTTGAGATGACATGTTTTAAAATGTTTTAAACTTTTAGTCGAACTTTATCTACAATCTCGTGTCATTATTGAATGACATTTCTAAGGTCGTAGATATTATCGATTCTAAAAGACATGTCGAGAAGATTTTTTATGGTTTCTGAAATTTTCTGCTTTTATATTTTGTTTTTGTAATTTTATATTTTTGTATTTTGTTTTTGAAATTTTTTTGAAGAATGAAAATCTTTTTGTTGTTTTTAATTTTTTTAAAAACTAATCTACTTATATTACATGTGATACAAGAAGTAGTAAATAGAATTACTCTTCGTCTGACTCTGCAAGACGTTTCAGCTCTTCCGATGTAATGATCTGCATGCCGAGGCGGTTGATTAGAAATTCGAAGCGTTCTATCGTGAGTGCTTTAGTGAAGATATCCGCCAGCTGAAAGTTGCTATCTATAAAGTATAGCTCAACAATCTCATTTTCAACTTTCTCTTTAATAAAGTGGTATCGAACATTGATGTGTTTCGTCCTGGAGTGTTGCACGGTGTTGCAAGATAAACCAATGGCACTCTTTGAGTCCGAGTACAATGGGATCTTGTTGAAGGGAAATCCATAGTTAGTTAACTATGAACGCATCCAGAGTATTTGAGCACAGCAACCGGACAAGGATATATACTCAGCTTCATTTGTTGAAATTACGGTACACTTATGTTTCTTGGATGACCAGCTGATAAGCTTATCTCCTAGGAGTTGTGTACTTTCCGATGTACTACGTCTTGAATCTTGACAACCTGCATGGTTGACATCTGCAAAAGTTGTTAGATTAAAACCGGTGTCCTTTAAATACCATATACCCATATTAATGGTTCTTTTTAGGTACCAAAAGACCCGTTTTATCGTAGTTAAGTGCTTTTTGGTAGGCTTTGCCTGGTACTAGGCATACATGCAGACGGCAAACACTAGGTCAGGGTGACTGGTTGTGAGGTACTTAAGGGATCCGACCATTCTTCCATAACGAGTAGGGTCAACTGGAGTCTCGTTTGGATCCTCATCCAGTTTTGACTGTCCCACCATGGGGATGTCAACAACATCACATTATTCTAAACCATACTTTTTGAGCATTTCATGAGCGTATTTAGATTGATTAATGAAGATGCCTCTAGGAATTTAAGAAATTTAAAGTCCTAGAATAAATGATATTTGTCCCATCATTGACATCTTAAAACGTTTGCTCATTAATTTTGAAAATTTATCACAAAAGATTGGATTAGTGAAAGCAAAAAATTATGTCGTCAACATAGATTTGTACCAGTATGAGATCATTTCCTTCCTTGCGAGTAAACAATGTTAGATCGACCACAACTTTAACAAATTTCTGGCTGAGAAGGAATTTGGAGAGCAAGTCGTACCATGCGTGAGGAGCTTGTTTCAAACCATAAAGTGCTTTCTTCAACATGAATACGTGATTCGGATGATCTGGATTAACAAACCCTTCTGGTTGACTCACGTACACCTAGTCCTTTAAAATCTCGTTCAAAAATGTCGTCTTCACGTCCATCTGAAATACTACCATATTCTTGTGTTTAGCGTATGCTAAGAATATTCTAATGGCTTTAATGCGAGCGACGGGTGCAAACGATTCTTCAAATTTGATCTCGTCTTCCTGACGTTAACCTTTTGCAACTAACCGAGCCTTATTTTTAGCACCCCGCCATATTCATAAAGTTTCACTTTAAAGATCCACTTTAAGCTGATGATCATAGCTCTGTCTGGTCTTGGTACTAACTCCTATACTTCAGGCCGCTCAAATTCATAAATCTCCTTTTGTATAGCTTCAATCCAGCTTGATTCTATCATGGATTCTTTGTAATTCTTTGGCTCTTCTTTAGCTAAGAAAGCATGGAAATAGCACCATAAGGCATCTATTGAAAGTTGGCGTCTTGTAAAAACAGGTTTTGATGGATCATTGATGATTGTTGTAAACAGATGATCTTTTTTCCATCTTTTTGTGTAAATTGGAGGTTGTTGGAAAGTGTGCATGTTTGAAGTATCTACAATCCTTGAAGATGACTCAGCTGACTTGGTTTCTAGAGGAGTAAATGGATTGGTAAATGTGTCGCTGTCAAACACTGCAACTTCTTCATTTGTTTCAACATTTGTAGAATTGATTGGTGAGTTTGTTGCTTTAATGTTTGGTGAAATACTTAGAGAGTGAGCATCTTTATCAATGGAAGTAGAAGAAGAATCCGCGGCTGTATCTGGTGGAGGTAGAGTTGCAGCAGAAATAGGGGTAGATACAGCACTTGGAGGTTTGAAGTATTCATCGAACATTAGATGAAATAGCAAATCCCAGTCATTCTTTGTAGGAGGTTTAGTTGATGTTGACACAGCCTGTTTTAGTACGAGTCCTAAACTAATGTGTCTAGAAGTCAAACCTTAAATATCGGGTCCTGAACCATGTTGTTTAGAAGCGATTTGATTAAGTTCATCAAATTGTATGTTCATTGTTTTCATTATTTGTCTGGTCCTTTTGTTGTAGATTCGGTACGCCTTCTCGGATGGTGAATAACCGATGAAGATTCTAATATCTGCATTACGCTGAAGTTTCCCAAGATCTTCAAAATCATTTGTTAGATAACATATAGCACCAAAAACATGAAGATACTTGAGTTCTGGTTTGCGATCTCTGAACAGTTCATATGGAGTCTTATTGTAACGGGCATGGATTAGAGAGCGGTTTTGAGTATAACATACAATAGCTACTACTTCAGCCCATATAAATAACGGAGATTTAGAGAAAATAAGCATGGTCCTTGCAGCCTCTATTAACGTGTGGTTACGCCTTTCGACTACACCATTTTGTTGTGGATTATGTGCATTGGATATATGATGAGTAATTCTAACATCTTCCCTATAATTTCGAAGAGTCTGATTAAGAAACTCTGTGTCATTTTTGGTACGAAGATATCTTACTGTAGCATTAAGGCTGACTTGAGCTTGCTTCAAAATTTTGATGATAATTTCTGGATCTTCATGTTTCGTTCTCAAAAACTTCACCTAAGTAAAATGAGAATAATCATCAACGATGCAAGAATATATATATATTTTTATACTTTCTACCCGCATCGGTCCATACAAATGCATATGCAGCTTTTGAAGTTTCTCATTAGTACTTGGTTTCGGCTTGTGTGGATGAGATTCCTTTTTGCTTTTTCCCATTTGACATGTTGAACATAAATGATCTTTAGTGTACTTCAACTTGGGTAGCCCTTTGACGAGACCTTGTTTAGCAACTTGATTGATGGTACCGAAGTTTAAGTGAGAGAGACGGCGGTGCCATAACCAATATTTTGTCTTTGAAGCTTTGGAGAGTAGACAAATTGGAGAAGACTTCACCATATTTGCCATTGAGATTGTATAAAGATTAGAACCACAAGAATCCGATAGTAGATTAACACCTTCTAGGTTCCGTACAAAACAAGTGTGTTTCCTGAAAGCTACTTCGAGACCCGAATCACAAAATTTCCCAACGGAGAATAGATTATGACCAAGTCTTTCAATGTAGTAAACACGTGAAATAAGAATATTCACAATTTGTAGATCTTCATATCCCATTATAGCTGCAAAATGATCGTTGTCGAATCGGACCGTTCTGATAAATTTGGAAACAAAATTGATGAGCTTATCACGGTGTCGAGTCATGTGGAAACCAAGCCTGGCCGCGTGGAGTTGGACACTTTTTTTTAAGCGTGTCCAGGAGTCCCATGTGGAAGGGCTCTTGCTCAGGAAGGAGGCGCACCCACAGGACAAAGAGACGAACGTCAGCGACGGAGACATCGTAAATTGGTATTTGGAACACCCGTAGTCTAAATACCAAAGAACAATTTCTACAGTCTGCACAAAAAAAAGAAGAAAAACATATTTACAAAAAGGTGGATCCCCAACTTTTGATGGGGTTCCATACTGTTAGCATTCCTAAGTGACACCTAGAAATCTAAAATTCCAGGATGATCATGCTGGAATCACAGAATTTATTACAAAGGAAAAATTGGGAGGATTGAATGGATGACCATATCTATTTATATGAGCTTTTATCAGTGAATTCTTAGCAATGGAATATCTCATTCCTGTTTTCGCATTAGGAGCTACAACAGGAATCCTAATGGTGTGGAGTCTATTTCCTAGAGGCATTATAGTGGCAGGAGAGGTTTGAATTATTTTTCCTTTCATGTTAAACATCCTTCCTGTTGGTTTCCATCTAAGTCCTACCGAGGTAAAGACCCTACCAGTTGGTTTCCATTCACTTTTAACTTTTTGTTTTGCAGATTTAGCCACTTTACATTTATTCATCTTCTTAAGATATTAAACAACACAAGCATCATGATTTACAGAAACAAACATTCATTATGAGACAAGCAAATAGTATCAGAATTCTTTGACAAAGCAGCATTCTTAACATTCGCTTTACAATCTAAAACATGATTGTTCTTATTAGCACTGGACTTAAACTTCATATGGTGGTCTTCTACTTTATTCTTATTGCTTCTACTTGATGGTTGCGGGATCCTATCATTCTTTGTATTGCTTCTAGGCTTTGATTCGCTAGCATTAGTAGAGCTTACTCTTCCTGTAGAAGGCAACATAGTGTTGTTAGTCTTTCGAGTATTTTTCTTTACTGCATGCTTTTGTGTGATTGTCTTAATTATCTGTTTTGTTCTAGCGTAAAGCTTATTGTTTTTTCTATGGCTTGTAGCGGGAGCCCACTTTTCATTCCCGCTTTGAGTGAAAGGGCAAGAGGCACTAACATACATTAACAATTCCTGAATTCGCGCAGCAAAATTAAAGGCATAATTTATATGTTCATCTAAAGGTTTCAATACTCTAGCTTGATCTAAAAGTTCTTGTAGTGTTGCTACATGCTCCTTAGTTACATTTACATAATCGTGATGCACAACCCTATTGTTCTTAAAGTACGCATTGATTGGTTTAGTCTCAATCTCAAGCAAACCTAGGGCAAGAGCTTTTGTGCATTTATCAATTAACTTATTGGTAGTCAAGTGTGAATTGACTGATTTTGAAAAAGCATTTTTCTCAACAACTTTAGGAATAACCTTTGATTTAGGAAGCGAAGTTACTGAATGTTAGCTTACCAATTCATAATCAAACACACGAATTTGCAAGAGAAAAAACTAGAGAGAGAAGTTGTAGAGAGAGAAAGTAAAACAAAGAAAATGGTTACTTCACTAAAAGAGAAAAATTGAGCAACACCCTCTCCACACTTGGAGAGGGCTTTATATAGTTATGTACATGAGCTAGCCTTGGGTTTAAGTGGGCTTCCAAGGCCGGGCTTGATATCTAATGGGCTTAAAACCCGTAACTAGGCCCAATTAGCATTATAGAATTCTCGGGAACATTTACTAGACTAATACAAGGTTCGGGAGTCTTAATGACCATCACTTCACATAAACTAGGTCTAACAATCTCCCCCCTAAGGGGTGGTCATTGCGCATAAGGCTTCACTTCATGTTTCGTTCTTTAGTCTTGGAACCTTGTTGTCTTGGGAATTCTTTTGAAGTTCCTTTTACATGCTTGTGATCATGGATCTTGATCTTTAACTTGATATACTTTGATAAAATACTGATATCGTGGTCTTTGGCCTTGATTTGTCTTGACAGTTGAGATCTCTAAATCTTTATCCTTGAATCTTTATGCCGCCTTACGATCTTGTGTCTCCACCTTCATGCTCAAGGTCTTGAAAGCTTGCTACAATCTCACTCAACATTTTTTAACATGATTACTTGTACCACATCATGGTAGGGATGGTACTTGATCTATTTGTGAGATATATCTTTGTTATTGTTTGGCAATCTTGTCAAAAATGTTCCTTTTGGGGAGTGTTATACATCAGAGTTTGCAGAAGACTTTAACAAATGTACTTAAGCATTCATGATGTATATATCATTGTCGATTGAGCATGAGGTCTTGAATCTCGACTCGTCATGAACTAGACGCTGCTACCATTGGGAAACCTACAAGTATAGGTTAGTAATAAACATACATAAATGAAAGTGTCTTTATCACTCCATCGAATACGGTTATAATAACCACGGTTCCCTGTTAATCAGTATAAATACTACCATTGATCAGGTAGAATTCATAAGAATCTCCTTGACATGGTTTCGCAGCTATACTAGCCGTTCTTATTACCGGAGCGTCTCAAAGTAGACAACACGATAAGAGTGAATTAGATAGTTACTATCTTTCTGATTGAGTAGTCAATTCATATACTGGACCATTACCGATATCCAGTTGACACAAGCTTGATTCATATAGAATCTCGCAAGCCACCTACCAAAAGCTTGTTTGATGTTGGCTCAAGTAGGATTTCCATCGTCATTGCGAATACTAAAGAGTATCACTCTGATGTTCTGGCAGTTATCACAAGGATAATGCGTAGGACTTTTTGATGCCAAATGTTGTATAATGATGTATGACATTTTGTATATTGGAATTTGTGTCCTGGTGAGATTTTTGATGGATCTCGTTAGCCTAGACTCTATAAGTGCACATTTGTTATTTGGTAAACAAAGGCTGGAGCGGACTGCCACCTTTTCAATATCCACGATCGCGGAATGAGAAAGCCGATAGCAACGTGTTGATAGAAATGAAACAGAAATCTTTTGAGAGATTCTGAGTGGCTAGGGAGGGTTATGCATTGCATCAATGGGTCCATGATGTTAGTCTTCAATATCAAAATCATCTTTGTAATTACCGATAGATTATGTATTGACCTAGTTTCTGCCTAGGGTTGTATGGATGGCTTCTTTCTTTTCACCCTTTATCCTTACAATTCTTTTTTATTCTTTAACCCCTTTAGTGCTTACCGAGACTTCATGACTAGTACCTTGTTGGGTTTGTTCTAGTACTAGCTCCATCTCGGTCGGCACTATTCCCTTTCTCACTTTACTTCTTTTTTCGATCATACCTAGGACTTCTACTCTATCTAATGCAGTGTTCCTGGGTAGATCCCTCTAGTTCTAGCTGGATCATGGAACGAATATACCTAACCTTAACCACCTTATAACTCCTTGAGAAACAACAGTTGGTCGGTCTTTGGGGTATTGCCATGAAGATCCATAAAACCATTTGATAAAAATCAATCAACGTGTCTGAGAAATCATTTAAGACACATTGAGTGTTTCCAGAGTTACCAAAAAGCTCCCCCTACACATATGCACCATATTATGAAAGAGTTTTGCACATGCGAGGTTTGGGAACGCACTTATAGATTGAAGATCGTATCCGTTATTAATCCGTATTGATCACATTTTAATCACTATTCTCCCCCTCAAAAATTGCATATGTGTTTACAATTTTTGACAATTAGTGAATTAAAAACAAGTTAATGTCCGGAATTCACATGAGCCTAACTAAGTCTTGGGAGAACAGGAGTGCATGCAGAATGAATCATATTATTATACTCCCCCTCAATTATAGAATAGAGTGAAAACTTGGAGTGGGAGTTTGTTGAGCACACAATTTTGAAAGAATTTGAAATTTTCTTTTTGAGAATATCTTGAAAAATTGTGCTCAACAGGAAAATATGTGAGATATATCTGATTTACCATCATTTTCCTTAAAAACTTCTCTTGAGCATTCAAAACTTTGAATGTTTATATGACTTTGCTCAAGACCGAGAAGATATGAGCTTCCCGTTGTTTAGGATAAATGTACATAAATGAACATTTTCCTTTCTTTGGAGACCGAGTCCTAAGCTGACATTTAATAGAAAGTCGTATAGAGAAAAAATGAATGAAATGACTGTTTTGAAAGCATTAAAACTCTTCGCTCGAATACTTCATTTATCACCTGTGTTAATATTAATCAACATTTCTAGGTGCGCAAATGTTATCGATTGTCGAGAGACATGTCGGAGAAGATTCTTTTTGTATTTTTGAAATTTTTTGATTTTGTATTTTGTTTTTATAGGTTTTATATTTTTATATTTTGTTTTTCTTGGTTTTATATTTTTGTATTTTGTTTTTCTGATAAAATATATATACAAAGAATTACCGAGATTTTGCAAGACGTTCAAGTTCTTTAGGAGATAAACTGCGCATACCAAGGCGACGAACCAGATAGTTGAATCGGTCTACTGGAAGAATCGTCGTTGAGTGTGAGACACGCTCCTACACGCGCGACGGCACTCTACGTTGGTAATAGCGAGTCTGACGCTCTTCTCTCTATACTCTCTACAGTAGAGTAAATCCTATGTCTGTACCTACAGTTTCGGTGTGCCGATAAGGCGTCTGTATACACTCCAGTGTGTATCTTATGGCTATCTCAAATGTGTCCCCCCCACCACAGAAACCCCAACCCCCCCCCCGCTAGACCGCACCTGACGACCGCTCGTGATCCGTGTCCCTCCTCTGAGTGGCGCGGACCGGGTCCCCCCCTCCGCCTGCGCACTGCATGGCCCGCTACTACGTCGCGCACCCTGATTGCTCTCGCGCTCTTCAATCAAGCGTAGTCTCCTGCGCCCATCAATCACTTGTTGAAGTTTAAATAAGACACTCTAGTCCGTTAACTGTGTCGCAGCACAAAGGACTGAGCAAGCAAAACGGATAGAGACAATTATTTGCTTCCGCGGTAGACAGCGCGTCTCACTCGCGCTTGTGTCTTTGAGGACCAGCTAACCACTTTTCGCTCTAGAATTTGAGCTCACCGGGAAAGTACTCTTGAGGTGGTCTTACACCCGCATAGTCAGCTCTGAAAATCCGAAGTTACGTTCGTACCAGAATCCTTCGTTATTAAACCAAAGACCCGTATAACGGTTCCTCGGAGATAACGGAAAGATCCTTTTAACCTCCTTGAGGTGTTCTCCGTTGCTTAGCTGGTACCGAGCACAATAAACAAGTAGGCATGTTACATTGTACGGTTCTACTTAAACAAGTAGCATGTACAATGTCCGGTCTACTAGACATAAGATACATCAGGGCACCAATCATGCTACGATATTTCGTTGCATCGACTGGAGACCCATTTTGATCAAGGTCAAGATTGTCTTTGATCTCCATTGGAGTACCAACGGGATCACATGATTCCATTCCATATTTTTTTAAGGATTTCTAACACGTAGTTGGACTAGTTTATAAAGATGCCACAGAGGGATTGGTTAACTTGTAAACCAAGTAAAAACGTCATTTCCCCCATCATCGACATTTCAAAGCGGCTTTTCACGAGGTAAGAAAATAGTTGGGTATACCTAGGGTGAGTAGAACCAAAGATAATATCATCAACATAGACCTGTACCACTAAGATGTCAGCGTCGAAGCGTCTTATAAACAAAGTCAGATCAATGGTGCCTTTGAAGAAGTGATTCTGCAGGAGAAACATTGACAGTTCATCGTACCATGCCCTTGGTGCTTGTTTAACCCATATAATGCCTTCTTTAACTTGTAGACATGGCTTGGATGATTAGCATCGATAAAGTCTTTAGGTTGACACACGTACACGTCTTCTTTTAACGTACCATGCAAGAATGCAGTTTTTACGTCCATTTGAAACACCGTGAACGATTTGTGTGCAACATATGCCAAAAATATCCGGATAGCTTCCATTCTAGCAACCGGAGTGAAGGATTCTTCAAACTCTATTCCTTTCTCTTGGCGGTACCTCCTCACAACTAGACGAGTCTTGTTTTGAATGACCGTGTTTTCTTCATCATGCTTATTTTTAAATAACCATTTCAATGTAAGAGGTTTTATGTTATTCGAAGGAGGAACTAACACCCATACATCAAGCCTTTTGAACTGAAGAAGCTCTTCTTTCATTGATTTAATCCATGCAGGGTTGGTCATAGCCTCGTTGACATTCTTTGGTTCCATTGTGCACACCATTAATGCATACATGCACATGTCACCGTTTGTTCTTAATTGATTTCTTGTTAAGACTGGTCGTGAGGGTTCTCCAATCACTTGTTCCAGAGGGTGATCCTTAGTTCATTGATATTCATGAGGGTACGGTTGGTAAAACGTATGCATGTTTGATGGATCCACATATTGTGAGGATGATGATTCAGCAGCACTTGTGGATGGAGTAGCAAAAGGATTTACAAATGTATTGTCATCGAACATAGCATTCGGAACATTGTCAGCAATTGTTGTGGGATAAGGCTGACCATGTTGTTGTTGTAGATGCCGTTGGAGTCTGAAGAACTTGAGGTGCTTGAGCAGCCGGAACAGTTCTTAGAGCATCTAATGGTTGACCACCGACATAATCATCATACATAGCTTCGAACAGTAAATCCAATTCACCTTTAGTAGGTCGTTGAGTTGTTATTATTGATGGAGCATAAGGAGGATCGAGTCCTGAACTGATTTGACCAGAAGTCATGCTTTGAAGCCCGGGTTTTAAACTGCTTTGTTCAAAAGCCATAGCTGAAAGCTCGTCAAATGTCACATTCATTGTCTCTATGATTTTCTTTTTCCTTTGGTTGTAAACTCTGTAAGCACAGGAGTTAGCAGAATAGCCAATGAAAAAGCCAATATCACCTTTTACACCAAGCTTCCCAATATCTTCACAATCATTCTTTGGATAACATAGAGCCCCAAATACATAAAGAAAGGAGATATCCAGTTTTTTGCCATTAATAAGCTCATGTGGTGTTTTGTCAAATCAACAGTGAATGATAGAGCAGTTTTGAGTGTAGCACGCAGTAGCAATTGCTTCAGCCCATAAGAATAATGGTGCACGAGAAAAAAATCAACATTGTTCTAGCAGCCTTCACTAGCGTGCGGTTTCTTCGTTCCACTACCCCATTTTGCTGAGGGGTATACACAGAAGATGCTTGGTGAGAGATGCCGACACTATTAAAGTATTCTTGAAGCACTTGGCTCTTGAATTCTGTGCTGTTGTCAGTTCTTACAATAATGACTAGAGCTTGAAGTATAACTGTAATTTTCTTGAGAAAGGTTTTAATCTCCTCTGGTGCTTTATCTTTTGATCTGAGAAAGATTACCCAAGTGTAATGAGAGTAGTTGTCTACAATCACTAGAACATATCGCTTTCCATTTATGCTTGCGATTCTCATTGGACTACACAAATCCATATGAAGAAGGTGTAACCTTTGCTTAGAATTTGGAATTGGTTTAGGTGGGTGAGATGCCCTTTTGCTTTTTCCTTGCTCACATGAGGGACAAAGATGTTCTTTATGGTATTTGAACTTTGGAAGATCGGTGACAAGATCGTTTCTGGCAAGATCATTTATGGTGTCAAAGTTGAGGTGGGATAACCGTTGATGCCATAACCATGACTTGGTAGAAGTAGCACGAGCCGTGAGGCAAATTAGAGATACAAAGGCCATATCATAGAGATTGATGGTGTAAAGGTTTGTTGTACGATTTCGTTTTAACAAATCAACTCCTTTGATATTTCTGACGAAACATGTGTTTCTTCTAAAAGCGGCCTCTAGATCTGAATCACAAAACTGCCCAACCAAGAACAGGTTATGTCCCAAGCCCTCAACGAAGTAAACCCTGGTGATCAAAATATTTCCCCATTGAAGATCACCGAAACCTAGAATTATAGCAACATGATCATTTCCAAAGCGAACGGTTCCTAAGAACTTCCAAACGAAGTTGATGAGAAGCTTTAGATTCCCGGTCATATGCTTGGAGCAACCCGAGTTGACGCACCATAAACATATTTGGATAACCTACCAAGAAACATAGTGGAATTTAGAAATTGTTTAATTGTAGGTTCCTGAGGGTTAGGAGTACATGCATTATCACCATTAGATTCACTAGATGCATTTAACTTTCCTTTAATGTCAAACATCTTTCCAGTGGGTAGCCACCTAAGGCACATTCTAGGTTTACTAGGCTTAGGTGAAGCAAGTATTTCGTTAGACCTTACATTCTTCGGTTTCCAGACCCGTGCCTTATGTTTCATTTGATTTGCAATATTAGAAATATTTTCCTTTTCTTTCTTACTACGAGAATTCATGCCATTCACATAATTAAGTACACAAGCATCATGATTTGCAGTAATTAAACATTGCTTACACATAGCACAAACAATTTTAGATTTATCATTCCGAATAGCAAGCTTAATGTTATTGCATTCAGATGACATATATTTCTTATTCTTAGAAAGTAGTGAATTCCTAGGGTGATCTTCTACTTCAACTTCTTTATTCTTGATTCGACTACCCTTAGACGCAGAAGGGGCCCTATCATTCTTTGTATTTCTCCTAGGCTGTGGCCTTCTGGTCTTAGTAGTGATGTCTACTCCTGTAGAACAGAAACCATTTGAGTCAGAATTAACAACTTTCTTAATGATGACATGAGGTTGTGAAATAGTGATCGGATTTGTCCTAACGCTTGCTTTAGTTGGTTTGTTAGGCACAAATTTTTCTTCCCTCGAGTTCTTAAAAGGATTAATCCTAAACATTCCAGGGGCAATCACTTTATCATTGTCTATGACCTTTGATTCATTGGTAATAGGTACCGAGTTTGAAGTGACTAGATTTGACAAATCATTCGTCGTATCAACCTTTTGAGGAATCTGATTTTTTGAAAAATTTAGACGTACAGATTGAAATGCATTTTTGGTTTCTTAAAGATTGAAAAAACGGTTTCCTCTCGGTCAATTGATTTGAAAATTTAGTATTTGTACTCGTACCTTTGGGGGTGTCCTTTTATTCAGAAACCTTATCGAACAACTGAGCTCTTAGCTTAGCATTTTCATAAATCGTGTCATGTAATTTGTTCTGCAAAGAGTCAATTATCAATTTGGTTTGAGTCTGTGTCACATTTATAGAGTCAAATAGGTTCTTATACGCGGCTTAAGATGAGCATTTTCTTTTTCATAATTCTGGACCAGAAACTCTAATTCTACGTTCTCATTTTCAAGTTTCTGAGGCAAAGGATCAAGGGTATTTGATACATATGGAGTATCTTTACCTTTACCCTTTTGATCTCCCAGCTGAGCCTGCATCCGTTTGATCTTTTGTTGCATGTCATTGTAAGCTTTATCGTACGAAATTTTGTCATATTTACACTGTTCACATTTTTTGTACCAATCATTCCAAAGTTTAGCATATTCATTCTCCTTTTTAATGATACAGTTTTTAAAACGTTCTTTTGTACGTTCAAGCTCAGTTTGGAGATTTGAAGTATCTACAACAAAATTATTTTGCATAATAGACATAATATCCTGACTGACAACTGCTCTCAAGAGACGCTCAATTTCCAATTCCAATGCCTTATGCCTAGCAAGAGATTCGTCAGCTTCATTTGCAAGAGATTGAAAGTCTCGAACAAATTTGGCTGTTTCTTTCAAAAATTGTATTTTGAAATTTTACACTCTAGCATCAACTTGGTTAACGATAGGGAAAATTTCATCTTTTACAATTTTGTAAATCTCTTGGTGAGCAGAAGACGACCAATTGTGTATATCTAAAGTCATTTTTTGTTTGACAACACGTTGAAGAGTCACAATGGTGCTTTTTACCTCATTTAGGAATTTACGTGCAACACTTGGTGTAGTATCACCCGAAAACTCTTCATTTGGTATTGAAATTGATTTAGAAACATTGGCCGTTTTTAAAGTATTTAAGAGATACAACTCTTCACGTGACTTGGCCGTTTGAGAAACAAAAACCCCCCGAAAGATGATTAATCTTTGTATAATTTGCTGGTTTTATTTCTTTGTTTAATTGTTTCATTTTTAGGCGACTCTCTTGAGCAAGTTCCAGTGTCTCATCCGAATCATACACAGAAGGGGGTCATGCTTTTCTAATAGAACTTTGCCATTATACAAACTATGTTGTTTCTGCTAAGCTTGCTTGAGATAAAACGGATTTTGATAACCCAAAGCCATTTTCTGTTCGGTGTGGTAAAACGAGTCTGGCTTAGGTGAAAGCATGTGTATCGTTTGAATCGATTGACCTGTTTAAACCAAAATATTATCTAATTCCTTTACTTTATTCTCAAGATGAATTTGTTTATCAAGAAGCTCGTCTTTGCGTATTTTGAAATTAGACTTCAACCTTTTCTTTTCTTCTTGAAGAGAAGAAACGGTTAATTTTTCCTTTGAAAGTTGTTTATTTAAATTTGAAATTTCCTCATTCAAAGCTGTTATTTGTTTACCTGAACTTAAATGGAGTGCACTTATCTTTTTAGAAAGACATTGTTCTTGATAAACAGACTGTTGATAGCACCTTTCAAGTTTGTCTTATTTTTCTTGACTAATTTCAAAACACCTTTCTTGATTTTTATATCTTAATTCTGCATTTTTTCTTTCATTTTGCGATTGACCGAGTTGACTTTCTCAACTTCAGCAGCTAAATTATGAAATAATGATTCATGGTATGTACGTGTTTCCTCAACATTTGCAGAATGTTGTTCTACTGTTCCCCCATCTTGTTCCACACTAGAAACCTCAGAAATAACATTACTATCATTCTGTGGTACTTGGTGTGGTTTAGGAATGGGCTCGGGTAGCTTAGTATACTGCTCATCTTGAGTAAACATATTAAATATCTCATTATTATAGCAGTTTTCATGAAGTTTTACCTTAGCAGATCCGTCTGAGTCATAGACAGGAGCTGTGTTCGTCTGAGTACTCAAAGTTGATGCTTGCTGCAGATTAGCCATCAAAATGCAGTTTGCAGTAACTTCCTCAATCTTATCCAAGTCTGCTACAACATCCATCAAGTTAAACTCTTCAGCTTGTAGTTGGAGTCCTGCTTCTTCCTTTTGAGCTATCTGCAACTGAGTCTGAAGATAAGCTGCATCCCTTCTCTTTGGTCTGACTGTGCAGTTCCTAGCAAGATAACCCAATCCTTTGCAGTTGTAACACCTTATCTGATTACCATTATTCCTATTTTCATTACCCTCAGCCCATGCTGCTACAATATTACCATTCCCGTTCTGATTGACTATACCTGGAACAACAATTACCCCATTTTGATTTCCAACATTCTGAACACCCAGATTCTGAACTGCATTCTGAACAACCTGTTTCCTTACATTCTGTCCGGTATACTATCTAAACTAATTTCCCCCATTTCCTCCAACCGTCTGCATTTGATTATCTTGACCCAAATTCATACCCGGCTAAGCAATCTGCCTATTTTGAGGGTTGGATGAAATTCTCTGGTTGTTGTTAGTTGGTGTAGAGTAGTTTAGTTTAAATGCCTTGGCCATTAGAACAAGTGCCATGTTCATTGCAGTTGTAGGGTCAGTAATATCTTCGGGATTTGGCATAGGTTGTTGCATGTAGTTCTAGTTGAATGATGGTGGTGGGTTATAGTTGTTGTTTGGAAGTGGTTGTTGTATGTAGGTGCTAGATGATGGTAGATCAGGGTGAAACACAGGATACTTGAAGGAATTGTTTGATTTGGCCATAAGTGCTAAAGGATCTTGTGTTTTTGCAAGTCGTTCAGCTCTTAGTTCATCTACCTCCTTTTGATTGTACTTTAAGAAGTCATACAACTGAGTGTAATCTGCAGTATGTAAGTCCTTTGTTTAATGAACGATGGTTACATGTCGACTCCATTCTGGTTGTAAGTTGTTTAGGAACTTGAGATTACTAGCAATCTTTTCTGGAAAGTGTTTGTTTCTCTTGAAATCATTCATCAGCTTTGAGAAACGATGATAGTAAGACTCAATCGATTCCCCATCAATGGAAGTAAGCCTTTCCAACTCATTAAACAACTTAGCTTTCTTCTATTGGATTCCAATGTCAGAACCTTTCATCATCTGCTGAACACGTAACCAGATTTCTTGAGCAGATTCACAGCTATCAACAGCAGTGTAGGATCCCGTTAACACTTTATAACATATATAATAATCACGAATCAACCTAGAAAGGAGAAAGAGAGTGAGTTGTTTCAGAGAGAGAAAGAAGAGAGAGAGAGACATGAGAGAGTTTTGAAAAAGGAAAAGATTTATTATTTTAACAACTTACTCTTTTCTAAATAGAAAAGAGTTTATATACCCCGTCGCGTTAAATGACGCGCGGGATATTTAACTAGGACCCGGGCTCGGGTTTTGCTTGGGATTAAACCCGAAACATATACAATATTAGATTAACTATCGAGCCCGATTCCCGATATTATACTATTACAACATTAACTAATTAAATGACCGAGACTCGTACACGTAATGAACGAACTTCCTGTTCGGCTCAATATTTTGAGGCTAACAATCTCCCCCGAAGTGAGTTCATTGATGACACTCCTTCATGAGATAAATGAGATTGCTTTTGTCGTTTAAGCTCATGTGGTCTTGGTCTTTTTCTTTGTTCTTTGTTGTAGGTTTGTTCCTTCATGCTTTGCGATCTAGACTTTGAGCCTTTGTCATTGTCTTTATCGTTTATGCCATCTTGCGATCTTGTGTCTTTGATCAACATGCTCATACTTTTGCATTATCTTCAAAGCTTTATATCAGAGTTAGCGGAAGTCTTTGTCTTTAAATCTTGAGCTTTCTTGATAGATTGTCTTTGTAGAATGAGCATGAACATGTGGTAATGAATCGACTTTGGTTGATTG
>BQNB010026955.1:0-58087 GCA_026074375.1 Tanacetum coccineum
AATGCCATTGCTTAGGTGCCTGTTTAAGTCCATATAAAGACTTAACCAGTTTACACACCTTGTTTTCATTGCCATGGAAGATGAAGCCCAGAGGTTGGTTCATATAGACCTCCTCTTCTAGTTCTTCATTCAAGAAAGTTGTCTTCACATCCATCTGACGAATAATCAGACTGTGAATTGATGTCATAGCAATCAGCAGTCTTATGGTACTTATACGTGCCACTAGGGCATAAGTATCAAAGTAGTCTATCCCTGACTTTTGTTTAAAGCCCTGAATGACCAGTCTTTCCTGAACTTTTCAACAGTTCCATCTACCCTCAGCTTTCTTTTGAAGATCCATTTACAGCCCAGAGGTCCGCAACCTGGAGGTAGATCAGTCAATACCCAAGTGTTATTACCCATGATGGAATCCATCTCATCATCAATTGCTTCTTTCCAGAAAGCAACATCCTGGGACTTCATTGCTTCATCAAATGTTTTGGGGTCATCCTCAACATTAAAGCAATAGGAGTGTTGGTCAGAGACCTCATCCCTTGTTCGTTCAATTAAGTATAATTGAAATTCAGGCCCAAAATCCTTTAGAGTCCTATGCCTTTAGCTTTTTCTAAGCTCAGGCTCAGATTGCTGAACAATCTCATCAGTGACTCTTTCAGAGACCACTAAACCCCCAGAGTCTTCAGTTCCTTTTACCAAGGACCTCTGACTTGGTCTGGGGACAAATGAGAACCTGTGCTCATCAAAGATAGCATCCCTTGATTCAATGATAGAGCTAATAGCAACTGAATCATTAGGTTCAATAACATAGAACCTAAAAGCCTTGGAATGTTCAGCATATCCAACAAAGATGCATTCAATGCCTCTTTCACCCAAAGTTTTTTGCTTTAGATCAGGGAGTCTTACAACTGCCCTATAACCCCAAACTCTGAGATAATTCAGGGTTGGTTTCTTTTTAGTCTAAAGTTCATAAGGGGTAACCCTGTTCCTTTTATTGAGAATCCTATTTAATAAATAGCAAACTGTTAACATAGCTTCACCCCAGAAACCTTGACTCAAACCTGAATAGGACAACATGGAATTAACCATTTCTTTCAGCACTCTGTTTTTCCTTTCTGATATACCATTTTGTTGTAGAGTATAGGGGGCAGTCGTTTTATGGATAATACCAACAGACTGAAAATACAGAGTATCCATGTACTTACCTCCCCTATCAGTCCTGGATCTTTTAAGCAGAGACCCTTGTTGTAACTCAAATTTAGTTTTGAATACTTTGAATTTATCTAATGCTTCATCCTTTAATTGTAATAAATAAACATAACAAAATCTAGAAGCATCATCAATAAATATCACAAAGTAATTTTATTCCCCAATGAAGGAGTAGCATGCAGATCACATAAATCACTATAGATCAGCTCCAAAACTTCAATTTCACGTTTTACATTTTGAAATGGTTTCTTAGTTATTTTGTTCAACATGCAAGTCTTATACTTTTCAGTGTCCATGTAAAAAGATGGGATTAACCCGTCCTTAGACATATCTTGCATCCTTTTAAAGTAGACATGGCCCAGTCTAGCATGCCATAGGATTGAATCATTCAGTTTAAAGGTTGACATAAAGGCTGAAGCAATATTATCATTAACAATATTAAGCCTGAACATTTGATTACTCAAATAACCAAAACCAATAAACACACCATGTTTGGATAAAACAAATTTATTAGATTCAATCACTTGTTTATAACCACAATTATTCAAAACACTACTAGAAACCAAATTCTTCCTTATATTAGGAACATGCAAAACATTAAACAACGAAACAATCTTTCCAGAACTAAACTTAAGATCTACACAACCACGTCCATGCACCAGGGCTGTTGACTCATTTCCCATGTGAAGAATAGATCCATCATTCAGCGACTCATAGGTCTTGAACCAGCATCTATCTTTACACACATGAACTGTTGCTCCTGAGTCAACCCACCACGCAACATCATCATCCTGCACAAAGTAAGCTTCAGATACATATGTAACATAATAAACCTAAAAAGATTTATTAAACATATTTTGACCTTTCAGTGAGTTGGTAGAACCATCCACTGAACCATTTGTGCCTGAACCATTGGCTTTGTTGCCAACTTTTCCACCTTTGCAATCCTTTTTCAAGTGTCCAGGTTTCCCACACTTCCAACAAGTCACTTTAGACTTTTTGTTAGGATCAACTTTGGTGTTATCATGATGCTTACGTTTACCCTTGTTGTCATTGTACCTGGAGGAGTTGTTATGCTCCACCATATTAACAACTGAAGGACCAGCAACATTGTTGCCTTTTGGCTTGTCACTATCCTGCATCCTGAGGGACTCCTCAATACGCAGATGACTGCCCAACTCAACAAGAGTTAATTCCTCCTTCAAATGTTTCAAGGTGTGCTTGAAATCTTTCCATGAAGGGGGAAGTTTATCAATGATACATGAAACCTGAATGGATTCATCCATGTTCATCTTATGTTGTGTAAACCTTCCAAGTATACCAAGAAGTTCATTGTATTGTTCCAAGACTGGTCTTGAATCAGTCATCTTGTAATTTGTGAAATTACTAACAAGGAACTTCTTACTTGATGCATCCTCAGCCATATATTTGGCCTCTAAGGAATCCCATAGTTCTTTGGAAGATTCAACATTCTGGTAAATATCAAATAAAGAATCAGACATACCATTGAGTGTAGAATTACTATAATCACTTAACACATACATGAAATATTTAGCATGAAATGTTAGATAGAGAAAGACTTTGGGAGAAAGGTTTTAGTGAGAGAAAGATGAGAGAGAAAATACTTGTTGAACTATATGAGAAATAAAACCAACTAACCCACCAACTCTCCAAGGCATGGAGAGGTGTGTATATACTTACAAGGGGCGGATGGGCCTTGGCTTAATGGACTTATCCATGGGCCTTGGTCTAACTACCTAAGTAAGTTTCCAAATATTAACTTGACGAGATAACTACCAATATCTATGAAGTGACCTAGACTTTTCTAGGAATTTCGTATTCCTAACAATCTCCCCCTAAGGGAGGTCACTTCATGTTACAAAAACTTAAACCTAGCATACTATGCTGAGTCTTCAATCTTGTGCTCGTAGTCTTTAACTTCAATCATTAACTTGTGATTTGATGTAGTGATCATTGACTTTAGGCTTGAGCTTGTTCCTTTATCTTAACTTGAATGTAAAGATGTTATCTTGAACACTATGAGATCATCAACCAAGCATAATCTCGATTTGCAATCTTGTGAACTTGTGATTCTGGACGACATGTCATACCTTTCTTGATATGTTATACTTTGAATGCTTTATATTGCATCTTTCTTTAGGTTCTTTAACTTTAACACTTCGTCACTTCGAGAAAGACGTTCGGTATTAGAGTGACGGAAACTTCTTTGAAATTCTTTGACTTTAATACTTCGTCACTTCAAGAAAGACGTACAGTATCAGAGTAGCGGAAGTCTTGAAACATGTACTTGAGCTTTCATGATGTCTTTATGTTTGTCGGTCGGGTATGAGCATGTGGTTATGAATCTTGTGAGTCAGCTGGAATCAGGTACCTTCACCACCATCTTTAAGTATCCTGCATTAAAACAGTTAGCAATAAAGCGGGGGGACGAATATGGCTTTGTCATTCGCCCGTGTTTGGTTGGAGTAACCTTCGAATCTATGAGGATCGACCTGTGATCAGGTAGATTCAATTTAAGAAGAATCTCCTTGACATGATTTCCAAATAAAGTATGAATCTTTCTAACACATATGCATTAGATTCATCAAAACTCAGCTATGTTCTCATTGACAAGAAGTCTCGAAGCAGTCAGGCAGATAAGATGTGAACCAGTGAGTTACTATCTCATTGATTGAATAGAAAAATCGATTTGAAAAATCAATCGATGTGTCACTTGCTAAAGTGGTTTTGTGACACATCGAGAGTGTTAATCATTTCAAAAATTCATCATCAACCGTTAATCCATATACTGGAACAAGTTTGATTCTTGTAGAATCGACTCCATCGTTTCTTTCCGTTGTCACGTGTTTGATTATATTGAATCGCACAAAGGTCACCTACTTGAGAGTGTTTGATGTTGGATCAAGCAGGATTTTCTATCGTCACTATGAGTAATATCACTCGGGGATGTTCTGGTTTAATCTCGAGGATATGCGTAGGACTCTTATTAATTTTTCTTGTTATTCACATTGTCGTGACTTAAGCAAGAATAATTTTGACAAGTGTCCTAATTGAGATTTATGGATATGATTACTTTTGGCTCAAGACTCAATAGTGCTCTTAGTTTTTAGGTGATCATTAGGCTGGAGCAAGACTGCCACCTTTAATTTCAACTATATCGAAGTGCGAAAGTAAAAGGAAATGCGTGTAATCTCCGTGATAAATTGAAACAAGAGTCTGTTGAGAGACATTGAGGGATATGGAGGGTTGTGCATAGCTTCATGGGTCCTATGAAGGTCTTCAAATGTCAGACAAACAAACTTAGTGTTTCGACAGTGTAGGTATTGACCTGTTTATGACTAAGTGTATGGAGGGCTTCTTTTTTTTTCACCCTTTATCCTTACAATTCTTTTTCATTCTTCAACCCCTTCGGCATTTATCGAGACTTCATGACTAATACCTTGTTGGGTTTGTTCCAATATTAGCTCCATCTCAGTAGGCAGTATTCCTTTATTCTTATTTTTACTCCTTTTGTATCATACCTAAGGACTTCGACACTAACTAGTGGATATCCCTGGGTAGATCCCTCCGATTCTGGCTGGATCATGGGATTTGAATACCTATGCCTAACCACCTTATAACTTCATAAATTTAAGTACATGGTAGGTCTTTTGGGTATTCCATCTCAATCCTTCAAAAACCATTAAAAAGTTCAATCAAAGTGTTTGATATAAATATCAAAACGATTTACACTTTAAGAGTTTTTCATTATCACTAAAAGCTCCCCCTTAACATGTGCATTGTAATCGTAGTACATGCTAAGTGTAGAGTGTATTGAGTCCATTTTATACGATCACATCTTAATACAAATTAGATTCAGTTTAATCATAGTTTAATCACATTTTCTCCTCTTATCCAAAATGTTAATCTCTTGATATTTTGGATATCAATTGATTAAACGTTCGAGGATAAAATGTTACACAATATCTAACAAGATCTTTTTATGCTACACCCTACAATGTTTGGGGTATATAAGATAGTGCTGAGTACAATAATCTGAAATTTTTTGAATTTACTATGAATTTCTTGAAATTTTTTTTCTCTCGCACTCTTTATTATCACCAATTAAGTCTTCAATACATTTATACATTCACAAGTTGTTTTGTTCGATGTTTGACCTGAATGATGAGTTACTTTATGTGAGGAGCATCATCGTGGTTCTGTGTAGAAGCCGTTGGTCTTCCTAGTTGTCTTATTAAGATGTTGTTTAGACGATCCCCCAAAATCAGATTTCCTTCTTGAGTAGGATTAATAAACGTGCTTGCATAGCAGCTTCAAAGAAGTCTTTAGTGTATAAAAGCCCAGATATCTGATAGCACTTACTAATGTTCTACTTTCAATGTAAGGTGATTCCTATTATCCAAATTTCATTTTATAGGTTCCCGGATGTCTGTATTCTTCTTTATACGATTTGTGTTGATATTTTTGTTGTTTTCAACCATACGTCTTTCTTTGTCCGGGGGGGCTCTTTGTTTTGACACCTCGTAAGTGTCGATATGAAAAAAACTCTGTTGGACTTAAGTCATTGACGGTGCGATCAGATGTGATGATAGGTGAGGGCGGGGGAAGAGGGGGCGGCAGTTGGAGGTGCGCGCCGGCGAGAGGGTGCGTGAATATGGGGAGGGAGGGGCCCGGAGGGGGCCGGGGGGGGTGGGTGGGTAGAGGGTGAGTGCTTTGAGTCTAGAGGTAGGGATGGGGGGGGGGTTGGGGGTGCGAGGCAGCGGAGAATAGTTGGGGGCGAGAGGGGGGGGAGGTCCGGGTGGGGTATGATTGTGCGGTTGTTTGGGACTGGGGGCTATTGAGCGGAGGTGGATGTGATAGAGGTGGAACGGCGCGGGAGGGTCGAGAGGGGGGTGGTGTGCAGGGGTAGGGTTGGAATGCGCGGGGCGGAGCGGGGGAAGGGAGAGAGGCAGGACGGGTTGAACAGTGGGTGGATGTTGGCGTGGAGGAGTAGGGCGGTGGTGCGCCGAGTTTTAGGGTGTAGATGAGCCACGGTTGCGGTGCGTGTACGGAAGTGGCTTGTGTGGCGGGGAGGCTAAGGAGGATAGGGTGAGTTGCGGGGTGAGGGGATATGTCCAGAGCGGAAGGGATTGGGGGGGGGTTGGGTGTGGCGTGAGGTGGGGAAAAGTAGGCGGTGTGCGTGGGGGCGGGAGGGGGGGGGTTGGGGTGGGATTGGTGATTGGGTGTGGTACGGGGTGGCTGGTGGTGTCGGTGAGTGGGGTGCGGGGGAGGGGGGGGGACTATGATGGAGCTAGTGTTGGGGATGGGGGTTGTGATGCGGGGGTACGAGAGAGAGGGGCGCGAGGTGTGCGAGGGGAGAGGTTCTTTGTGTTTGTGCGTTGGGGGGCGGAGTGACTGTTCAGATGACTGCCTCGCCTGCACACCATGATTTATCATATTGTTATCCGTATTATCTGAATTGTGTACCTCAGCGAGAACATCTGAACCATAATAAGATAAACTCACCATGAGAGAAACTTTGGCAGTGTTAAGTTCATCACAATCAGAGTCATATGCATCCAAATCATCGGCTTGATAAGCGGCATTGTAGGTAATGACTGTCTGTGTGGCTTGACCTTCTGCAACTCCTGGATCTGCCAAAAATGCTAGCTCTTCTTCATGTAGAATTTGATCATTTGCTTGAGATTGTATCAACAACACTTTATCCTTAAACCAAGTATCATCCCTTTTCCTTTTAGGTTTAGTGCATTGTTTGGACATGTGTCCTTCCCCTTTCCAGTTGTAACAAATAACACTCATTTGTTCCTAGAATTGCTTCCACTTGCTCCTAGAGTGCAGGTCCTAGTAGTACCCGTAGCAAAAGAAATTTACCTCCCCTGTACTGGTTGTAAAGTCACTCTTCCATCATTAATGGTAGCTTGTTGCCTAGGGTTTAACGAATTCCTCAGTTGGTTGTTGGTAGTAGGATAGCGAGATGTGATGACAGCTGGCAAGAATGACATCATATGGTTGATGGCATCAATGGGATCGTTACCTTGCTTGAACACTGGAACAGTTAGACCCAAGTCTAGTTGGGGAAATTCAGGTTGCTGTGGTTGTTGGTTGACTGTGAGAGCATATTCCAATTGAGGGATGGATGGTGATGGAGAATAAATGTTGTGGTGAACTGATGATTGATAATCATTAGATGGATAAGTGATTGAAAGAGGTGTTGATGATTGATTGGTTGAGTATTGTTGAGACGGATATGTGGATCCATACTAAAGAGACTGATATGGTGAAACTTGTGGTTGAAATTGAGAGTTTTGGTATGAGTTTTGATGAGTTTGATAAGGAGAGTGTGTCAGTTGATGAGTTGCAACTAAGGCAAGCGGATCTGAGTTGCGTTCATGCATTAAACGAACTTCATTTGCATGAAATTTGTGTTGTCCCAAGTAAGCATGAAGCTGATCAATGTTAGTTGTGTGCAAATCCCGAACCAGTTTGACATCAGTCATAAATTTGCTCCACTCAGGAGGAAGAGTGTTTAAAAACTTGGTATTTACTTGAAATTGTTCCAGTTTCATATTGTAGATGTTCATGTCTTTGAGTAGTAGTAAAAATATAAAGTAGAAGTCACGTAGTGTTTCCCCCTTCTTATAAGCAAACTTATCGAATTCATCATATAGTTTACACTCTTTTTCCTGTTTAGTCAATGAAGCTCATTGCATGAGAAGTTGGATTCTTTCCCAAAGTTCCTTGGCGACTTTATGATTGCTAACTAATGCATAGACCTCTGGTGGTAGACCTTGAATAATGATATTAGTTGCCTTGACATTACAATCAGCTTGAATTGCATCTGTAGGAGATAATTCAGAGTATTTTCTTGCCTAGTCACACCATTTTCCTCAATTGTAGGCCAGATGAGTAGACCATTTTCAACGGATTCAATGATCATTCGTCTATGTTGTCTATTCATCATGTATAGCTTCATTCTGCTTTTCTAAGAATCGTACATATCCTTTTCCAACATAGGTGGACGATTGTCAGCACCCGAAAGAATCGCTTTGTCAGCAAGAGTCGTCATTGATGTGGGTAGCAAGAAATTGAGTGTTTTGATAAGTTGTCCTTTTAAGGAGTTTTCTTTATTTCTTAAAACAACGGGATTTTTTACAATTCTTGTGTCTAAAACCAGGAAAACAAGTTAATGTTTAACAGAATTTTATAAGTCAAAAAGATAAACCGTATAATTTGGAAATTTAAGTTGTTCGGTTTCGATTAAACTTGACTAGTTTAGTTATCACTGCTGAAGTCTAGTACGGTTCTCACTAAAGATCGATTAGTTCGGTTATCACTAATGATTAACTAGTTCGGTTATCACTAGAAATAGACTAGATCGGTACTCACTGAAATTCACTAGTTCTGTTCACACTGAAATAGACTAGATCGGTTGATACTAAAATTCCCTAGTTCGGTTCAAACTGAAATAGACTAGATCGGTTGACACTAAAATTCATTAGTTCGGTTCACACTGAAATAGACTAGATCGGTTGACACTAAAATGATTAGATCGGTTGACACTAAAATGACTAGATCGGTACTTTCACGAAACCCACTTTTTCAAAACTCAAAAAGACACGTTTTTGACGATTGTTTTCTGAAATTTTTTGTACCAAAAGTGTTACTAAGCCTATAGGGACAAGAAAAATAAAACTTTAAGGTTTTTAAGCCGAAAAATTTAAAATCAAAATTTTGACCTTTATAAAGCTAACGAACCCAAATAATACAATATAAGAGATTTTTCTATGAATCTAAGCACACACACCTATATCCAAGGATACTAGATCAAAGGTACCTATTAGGGGTGTGCACGGTTCGGTTTTGGCTAAAACCGAAACCGAACCGAAATATTCGGTTTTTATAAAACCAAAAACCGAAACCACTCGGTTTTTGGCGGTTCGGTTTTTTCGGTTTCTCGGTTTTTGCGGTTCGGTTTTTCGGTTTTTTCGGTTTCAAACCGTTTAAATTTGGTTGTTGCTAATTTATATTAATAAACTTTTTTTACGTAGAAAATTGGTTATTTTTTTAATTTTTTTTGTCAATATGAGCCTAATAATGTTTACACAAATTTTTACAATTATACACATATAAATGAGAGACACACACATGCATGTGAAAATACGCATGTGAAAATATACATAGTATGATCATTGTCATTGTAACGATATATTGTCAAGTAAACACACGTACACGACAAACATATATATAAACATTAATATAATATATATTATAATAATTTCATCCATAAAATAAATATGAATTTAAAATTTTTAGTTATCATTTATTTATTTATATTATATTAATTATATATTATTATAAAACTGGTTGGTTCGGTTCGGTTCGGTTTTTACGGTTCGGTTTTTGAACAAAAACCGAAACCGAACCGAAATTTTTCGGTTTTTGAAAAATTAAAAACCGAACCATCGGTTTCTAGTTTCGGTCGGTTTTTTCGGTTCGGTTTTTTTGGTTTTCGGTTCGGTTTTGGTTTTTTCGGTTTCTTCTGCTCACCCCTACTACCTATGTAGATGATCTTTTAGTGTGGAATAAAAACTTAGAAAACAAGAAAAAAATCAAAAATACACAACGAATGGTATTAAAAGAAAACTACACGAAAAACTTTAACAAACATAATATCTAAACACACCACTCCATGGCTCTGATACCAATTGAAAACTAATCTAATAACATACTAGTTGAGAGGGAAAGAGATTGTTTTAGTGAGAGAGAGGGTTGGATGAACACTTAAAGAGAGAAAGTAAACATATAAGAGAACTTGTATTAATTTGTGAAAAATAAACAACCAACCACCTCTCCAAGGCATGGAGAGGTGTATAAATACCCTAATAAGGCTGGCCATGGATAGGCTTACATGGGCTTTTCCTAACTTAGCCTATTAAGGTTCTAAAAATAACTAAACGAGCTAACGATAGTTATCTATGAAGTGACCGATACTTTCCTAGGATTTTCGTATTCCTAACATTTCTAGTCGGTATATCTTTGAAAAATGGTGTAATTAACTTTTCAAAAATATTAAAATTGCTTAATTTTTGAAATGGGGAAGAAACTAATTCGTTTTCAAACAAAACCGAGCTAAGTATACATTGTTGTATCTAATACACAAAACGACGACAAATACTCTTATGTGTTGTGCTATGTGATTATGTGCACTTTTTTGTGTCTTAAGTTTGTTAATTGAAATTATTAAATGATCGTTGCTATTTGTAATTGAGCTAATTGAAAATCTAAGCACATGTGCCATGTACACTATTCGTTTGTAGCTAGTTTTTTCGGATTATGCCTAACTAAAACTTATGCTAGATTTCTTGTACTAAGTTGCGAAATTGTATTTGCATTGCATATAGGTATAGATCACTTAATTTACAAATGTTACATAAACATCTTGTAAATCTTTTCGAGTAGGGGAATATACTTAGGACTAAGAGTTCAATAACTTGTCAAGTACTCCCTCCGTCCCATTTTTATGTCCATGTTTCCTTTTTGGGATGCCTCGATTTAATTGTCCGCTACTAAAAATAGATAGGGAAGTTTGATCAAGTTTACTATATTACCCCTGTTTGAAATTATTATTACAAACTTTAAAGAAGACTTTAATTAATTAGCTAAGGGTAAAACTGTCATTCGGCCAAAAAGTAAGAAAAAGAATGCAGTAATAAATGCACTTTTCCTTAAACTGTGTGTTTTTTGTCGGGAGACAATAATTTTGGGACGGAGAGAGTATATTATTAAATGTGTTAAAACTAGTCACCTAAATATTTCTAACGATTTAATCTATTTTTAACAACACGTTTAAATATTTTTCAACAACTTACTTTGTTTGACCTTGGGTTGGTTAAACAAAAGAAAATATTGTATCACTACATTAGTAACTAAGAAAAAGAAAATACTTGTGCATGCATGGTTCTAACATACACACATAATTTTATATTTAAAAAAACATATAGTATTTTACAAAAGATGTGTTATATAAAAATAGTTAGGAAAAATCATTTATATACTCATAAAATATCAAAAACTATGCATATTATACATAACAACAAATAGTTTTTCGCACAAGCAAAATTTATGATAATCTTGAAGTAAGAAATTAACTTATCATTATTCATCAAGCTCACCTTACAACTAGTCTTGGGATTAATGGAACACACCATTAATTTTTTTTAAATGAGTGTTCGTGAGGGTCAAGAAAGATTTCGAGTATATATCGATTCATTATTCAAATTATGATTGATATCTTTATCAAATCTAATTGACAAGTTTTTGAGTGTGGACATGAAATCGGATTCTTATTTGTTTAGTTTTAAGATTATATAAAATTATAACAAAAGATATTATCTTGAATCTACATACTCAATCACACTAGATTGATATGAAAATAATTACATCCTTTTCTAGATGAAAAGAATATGCATCGAATCATAACTCACACTTCTGTTGATGATGCCATATTGAGTCTACTTGTCCAATGGTTGTGTTCTAAATATTAGACGAATATGTTTAACAAGATGCATAAAATACACAATGAATTAGGATTGACGACTTGGATGTTTCGTCCCAAATATTCAGGCAATTTACATTGCAATGCAATTGGTAAATGTGTCATTTCTGAAAAACCATACACGAGCAAACTAACAACATATGTAAACTTTGCCATACAACTTAAAAGCACAACACAAATCTCAAATTTACATTTAGCTAAACTCTTAAATAAGAATAATATTCTTGTTTATTCACCTAGGATAACATGATGTTTGGGAAACATTATGTTTAAAGAATTTATGGACTTATCGTATTAAACGATTAATAAAGGATAATATATATCCTATGCATTTTATTTTCTTCGTAGCATAAATGGTTATATTACAAGAAAAATACACTACATATAATTTGAAAAATATAAGTTATTAGAATTGAAAAATAACATATCACAATATGTGTCGATGCATAACAAGGAAAAATACATTTATTCAAATACTTATTTAATTATGGTATACAACATTGATATGAATAATAATTTTAGAAAAGCATATTTGTTTAAAAATAATATATGTCTCTTTTCAATCATTTATCATTAAAGAATCACAAACTCAATTAAGATAAATAATATTGATGAGATTCATTTCCCACAATTGGTATCAGAGCTAATGGGATGATTAGATCGTGGTATGGTGCATTTCTTGCTTGATTTAGATCGAAAAGTTACCTTGAAGCACTAGCTCATTTTTTTGAAGAACTCCGAATTTGTTGTTTGTATTGATAAAGTTTAGGTGTTTCTAGTACTATTATCCTTATGGTATTGTGTTGTGCAAAAGAAATCAACAAAACGTTCAGAAGGGTGATTTATAGGTGATTTTTGTGTGAAAAAGTCGTTGTTCCTTCGTGGAGAGTTCAGAAAATTTCTTCACGGCGGTTTGCTGTAAAATATAATTTATTAAGAAGGTTACCAACCCACTGACACACGGCGGGTTGCTTAGGTGGCGAGTAGCTCAAGCGGCGAGTTGTTACTAAGCAGCGTTTGCTTACCAGCTGTTTGAACAGGTGCGAGTTGCACAATAGGCGAGTTGTTACAAAGCATGCGGTTTGCTTACCAGCGTTTGACAGGTTATGCAGCGGTTGAAAATTTTTAATAGCAAAAAACTAAGGAAACTCTGCGGTGAAAACTCAACGGCGGTTTGAATTAAACATATTCCTCCGGCGGGTTGCTTGCACGAGTTGTGTTTCGCGAGTTGCCCTAAGATTTCACCAGCGAGTTGCCTTAATTCCTCGCGGCGGGTTGCTTGGCAGCGAGTTTGTCGGCGAGTTTGCCTTAAAATGTCCACCGGCAGTTTCTATTTATTTGCAGCGGTTTGTACCTTTGGCGGCGAGTTGACAGCCTGCTGTCTTAGAAATTTTAAATAGTTCCAAACTCGGAACTAATATCACTAAAACAAAATACAAAGTACCCGTTAACCTCACCACATTTAACGTACACTCACAAATCAATGAATCGATCAAAAACATATCATATCATAATAATACAAGATGTCTAGTAGGCAAGAAGGACATCCAGTGTGCCGTGGTTTCTGATACACTGCCACGCACTAGCTTATAGAACAGACTTGAATCTGGGCAACAACGAATACGTCTAGTACTGTCTAGGAAAGGATAATGGAGAGAATTTTATGAAGTCCATCAAGAAGGACCATTTCAGATGGAACGGTCTCAGATGTTATTGCTGGAGAACTGAGGTGAAGTTCAAACAAGGTCCAGTACCTTTGTGTTGTGCTAGAGTCCTTAACGACCTTTCAGCTGAAGAAAAGGAAAGGTATAAAGCTGACATTTGTGCAACCAATATCCTACTTCAGGGTATACCAAAAGACATCTACTCACTCATCAATCACTATACTGACGCCAAAGACATTTGGGAAAACGTGAAGATGATTCGAAAGGTTCTGAGTTAACAAAGGATGAAAGGGAATCTCAGTTATACGATGAATTTTGAACACTTCCGTCAATCAAAGGAGAAAACATTCAAGGGATACTACGTTAGTATACGAAGCACATTGATGACATGAGAAAACATCAGATGACATGTCCAGGATGCAGCTTACTCAAAGTTTTGTAAACATCATGTCCCTGAGTGGAGTAGATTCATAACTGAAAGTCAAACTTAACAGAGGTTTGAAAATAGTCAAAAACTGTGATCAGCTGTATGCCTACTTAAAGCAACATGATTGCATGATAATGAGACAGAATTGATGATGGAAAGGTCGGTCACCAAATAATGACCCATTAGCACTATGTCGGGACTCCTCCTTCAGCATTATCCAAAACAATCATCAAATCTCCTCAACCCACAAAAGAAACCATCTCCTGCTGACAACATTCAACTGCTCAGGAAGTTCTCACAGAAAACTTGATTGAAAGTTTATCCAACACACGTGCCCTCCTCACTCTAATCGACAGATCACATTCTTCCTCAAACTACAATCAACTTAGAGCTTCGTCTAATGCAAGGATCAAAGCTAATGGTTCAAGACTGGAAAGTGGTGGTTCAAGATGTCCGTGGAAGATACAATGCTACTAATCAATGAGACCATTTGAGAGAAAACAATACAAGAGGAAATGGTGTGAGCGGGAAATGTAGGAGCTCAGAACAGGAGTAGGCATGATTAATCCGTGGTCAGCGAAACCCATCAAGTGCTCGAACTATAACGGACTAGGGCAATAGCACGGAATGTTCCAAGACCAAAGCGACGTTCAAGACTCAGACTACTTCAAGGACAAGATCTACTAATGCAGGCCCAGGAGAGTGAGCATTACTGGATGAAGAACAATCGTTGTTTCTTGCAGAGGGAACAGGTTACCACAGTGATGATGATGTGGATGATTCAACCGAAGAATGATTTGGCACCATGTGGACCATTATTTTTGAAGTGATGATTGTGATGCTTCGAACTCTGATGTTGATGAGGGTCCCACTTCACAGACCATTTCATGCAAACCTCACATCTGAAGATCCCAATCTTCAATGAAGTCGGCATCATATGACTCAATAATCCATTAGAGGTACAAGAATCATGATGCTTTGTATATCAAATGGATGAGTATCATGAAGTACACGAGATGCAAACGATGTACAACACAACCTACAGATGTGTGACTCTATGCTGACTATATGAGTGATAGTAATATTATTCCGTATGATCAGTATGATGAGAAGGAACAACGAAGAATCAAGTTGTAGCAATGTTACTACATCCTCTGTACGAATGATGCAACTAATGTCTATTCTGATGAAATGCATGGGCATGGTGTAACAAAGGTAGATAACGAATAAGCCCCAGACATTTAATGAATGCCTCAGTGACCTCTGAACTTGCGAGATATAAGGAACGTCGGGGAATATTGAAAAACGGCAAAGATTGAAAATTAACTGATAGAGAACGAAAAATTGCTGAACAAATGAGAAATAATCATCTCGGACCAAGACATAAAGGAAACTTCTTAAATCTGAACTTCATTCAGCACAAATACTCCTAGTTTCTACAGTTGACCATTATAAGGATCAAAGACAAAAGAAGTACAACTTTGAAAAAGGAGTTTAAACTAAAAGAAGACAAATTTCCTGAAAGTTTTTGGACCTAAAGAAGTTAAAAGATAAGATTTGAAGAATAGATTATACAAACAGGATTAGTCTGTTTCAAACGTTCACATGTTGGTGTAAACTCAAAATCATTGTTTGTAAGATGAAAACACAATTACAATAGGCTACAAAAATCCCGTATGTCTCGCTCGTGCAAAGCAAGCTCAGCCTGCTCTGTATAATGGTCATGTACTGGTCACTACCAATCATACACCCCCTGTCATACATGACTCAGAGGATACGCGTGAGTTAGCTGAGATAACTAGGAATAGAATGCTGTTGAAAATGCAAAGCCCTCTATGTGTGGAAAATAAAGTTAGGATTTCCCCCCCCCTGATTACTCGAAAGAGAACTTTCTTGCAACCTTTGCTCCCCAAAGAAATCGAGGTGACGGGGGGGGGGGGGGGCGCGGGGGGGGGGGGGGGGGAGAGGGAGCCGGAGGTGAGGTGGGGTGGTGTTGGGTCGCGGCATAGATGGGGGGGGAGGCGGGGGAGGGGGGGTCTCTAACAAAAAAAAAGGCTAACCTTAGCTCAAAACCCAATTTCACATTGAACAGTGTATCCACCCAATACTCCTGTCAAGCTGGGAAGGTGGGTCGCCGGGGGGGGGGAGAATTCTTCCAACTAAAAGTCAAGTGAAGATTAATCTTTATGTACTCACACAACTTTTTACTGAATTTGACAAAACTTGCAAAACTAGAATCACCCCATCAGGTCTTACAGAGGGGGAAAGAGGTTTGTTTACAAACGAAAAGATGTTATCCTCACCTGAAGTTATACCATTTTTCAAAACTCTTAAAGACACTTTGTTTGTGTAGATACAAACATCCCTGCTTTAAAAGAAGTTAGAAAAAATGGAAGAAATTTTTGATCAAATGAATAACGAAGTGTACAAGAATACTAAGACAAGCAAATGTGGTTGAAATGTTGAAAAGAAAAACAGTCTCATTGAAAATGATAATCTTATGTGTAAATTGTTAGTCGATCGCAACTTGCTGTATGAGTGTGGACAAATCATGTTGACTAGATCTTTGAAGCTGACATTTTTAAAGTTCAAGATAGTCAAAACTGTAGTTTCAAAACTTGGAATGGGAATGCCTAAATTTTGCAATTACAGAAACAACCACAACACTCGCCTATATGCTCCAGACCCAAACACCGATCCGCTCACCCGATGTCTATCACCTGCAAAACCCAGACGTCGCTACTACCCAACCCCGTCCACACTCCCCCACTCAAACCCAATTATCCCCTTCCTACTCCTATCCAACTTTAACCAATCCCTCACATACTACTCAATCTATAATCCATTCCCGCCTACTAGTCCGCTCTAAAACCATTCATTTACTCATAGCCCATTGTTCATTGTTCACGAGACAAATCCCCCCCAGTTCAATGCTTCACTCTACTCCCAACCCCCTTCAAACCCCCCCCCAACTCCCTTTCCAATACAAGTCTTCACCCAACCTCAGCGCTCCGTTCTATCACTTCTCCCCCGATCCCGCTCCCACACTCCCAAATGCCATCTCAATCGTTCGTACACCCCGGCATCCCTATCGCCTCGCCATCGCCCTAGTAAACCCCCTCACTATCCACATACCTCCCCCAAATGAACCAAGCACCAGTCCTAGACAGCCATAGACGTACCCCGTTCCCTCCCCCCTCCACCACCCCAACCTCCCCCACTTTATCTATCACCAAACCCCCTACACACCTCCCAACAACGGCTTCTATATGACACCCCTTAACTTTCTCAATTACCTTGTCTTCACTCTACGATACCCCCCCATGTCACCAACCCAACCCACGAGTCAATCACCACCCCACCGAACAAACACCTTCCAAGAGACTGCCATTAGATCAACCCCCATACTCCCCCCTATAACCCATGCCCCTCGCACCCCCGTCACGTTCCATCACCCCCATAACTCCCTTCCCCCTCCCTGAATCCTAAACTATCACACCCGCTTCCCAACAACACTCACCCCCCCTCCCCACCGAGTATCCCCAGCGATTAACACCCTCACACAAAAACATTTGCTTCCCTCAACATGAGTAAAACGATCCACTGAAGCAATGCGTATCAAAGCCTATAATGCAATACCACGAAAAAATAGGAACCATCCTGCTACTACTTCCGTACGTCCCGACACGCCTACGTGCCCAAACTCGACATATTTGGCCCAAACAGCATCCGGTAGATATCAAGCACAAGCTCAACGCGATGTTTATAAATAAACACGAAAAACATTCAACAGAGTTTCAAAGACTTTACACCACCAAGAGAAACTCAGTCAATGTCGAATGTACTGTATTTGTATAAAATATCATGAAGTCAGAGTCACGGAAACCCCACCGTTGAGAATATGACCTTGAATAAAGGAGAAACAAATCTTAAAACCAAAAAGCAAACTATCTGATAATAGTTTGAAAACAAGACCAAGCATAACCTGGAAACCAAAAGACAAACATCGGATAACAGTATTGTAACAAGACCCAGTGGGTTTGGAAGAGCTACTGGAAAACTAAATTGCAGATAATTGGAAATCAATAGAGACCGACCCGTCAAGCAACGACACCTATCTAAAACATTAATGTATGGTCTCGGACCTCTCCACACCCCCGAATCGAGACCTCAACCTGGTCGGTGCTATCTTCCCCTCTGGCGGTACGCACCCCGCCCCACCCTCTCTAAAACCAACTCATTTTCGATAACAATACCCTACTGACACACAATCACCCCTCCACAGCATCCTCAGTCGAAAAACGACCCTGCTTCCCCCCTCACGGCGCCCTACTCAAACCAACCCTACATTGTAACTAGACCCCACAAACACTGTGTTATCCCTAAATTGACTTAATAATAGAATGTAAGTCCAGACTCCACTCAGAAAGGGTGGTGGGACAATGTGAAACGGCACGCCACAATAACCTTCACTCTTAAATATTGTTCCCAAAAATTAAAACCCTACAAAAGAAACTATACTACAATTACGATCAAAAGATCCAACCCTCCGCCAATCCCAGCCAAATCGTGTTGGTTTCCTTATTTAATTGATATAACTTCCACCAATCCGGCTACCATTGCCCCTCACCAAACACCCCCCCCCGCAACCCATCCCAATACTATCTGAAACAGCCGTAAAAATTAAACCCCCTTTATTTGTTTTGGCTATAACTTCCCTCTGATATCCGAGAAGCTCAACCACACAACTCCACCAATTCCCACGTCACCCTCGTCCTTCAAACCTCACTATCAGCTCCACCCCCCCTTCAACCAAAAGTGTAAACCCCTCCACTCCATTTAAACAAATACCACTGATATGTCATAAAATCTTGTCTTTTCTACCAACAATCAACACCAATTGACCTTAACCAATCTGTCTGACTCCATCCTTCACCACCAAAAACGAAATACAATACAACAGCTTTCATGAATCACCTCTAATCTATTGAACCATTCCACATTAAACCGTCATAACACATACTACTTTCAGTTTATTTGGTCTCCCTCATCCAAACTAACATATAATCCACCAGCCTATTGTTATTATTATACAATTAATCCTAAGGATCCGTACAGCCATAATGGATAAAACATGATTGAAGTCACAGCGCTCCTAACCATTAAGAACACAACCCTACCCTCGCAAGCAATATAAAGAAGAAAGAAAAGAAGAAAAAAATAAATTAATACCACTACCCTGAGCTTTTATCTTCTTTTCGTCCGAATAACACATGGTTACAAACTCAGATTCTCCCAAGAAAAATTCCCCTGTTATATACCCCCACCCATTTCCTCGATCTACCCCTCAACCATTGCTCTACGCCAACTAGACAACGCATTCTCCCTCCATCCTAATCCTTAGTCCAACAGGTACTCTCCTATTAAACCCACCCGCCACACAATCCACACCCCACAACAGGTCCACTCCATATCTTCGGTTCCTGACCGAATTTCTACACTCAACCAATAAATGAATGCTGAATATAGTTTTAAATTAGCACACCAATTGTTCTTAAGGGATGAGGGATGGGTTAAACGTCGAATGGCATACATGCCAGTGAGCAAGAACCTATTTTGTATTGACATAGTCAACTAGTGAAACAATGCTCTATTGCAATCGCAATTGAGACTTTTTAGACCTCAATTCTCATTCAACATGGTAATGACTTTCACTTGTAGAGCACGCGTGATCAAAATTGAGTCATACAATCTCGCTGTAATGTTTTTTTGACCTTTCTAGTTCTACTACTATCGCAATCATTTTGTTCTATAAGAGCAGTGAATCTAACAGCATATAAGGCTCTCAGACTTCCAGTCATACACACTAGCGACTAGACTTTCAAGTAACGAATCACGTTATCCTTTTTCATTAAGTCTATTTTCGAGATTCTTGATTTTAAAGAATGAGTATAAAATCAGGAGCTACTCCTGTGAATACATTGTGAATTTTTATAATCAAACTTTCTTGAAGATGTTGATACTTAATTGCAAATTTAGCATTCCCTTCAAGTTTTTGAAATAAGTGTTGACTCATCAAGAACTTTAAACATGTCAGACTTCAAGATCTAGACAACATGATTTTTTTCCACATCATACCAGCAGTTGAGTCGACAAACAATTTACAATCAGAATTCTCAATTTCAATGAGAATGTTTTTCTTTCAATTTACACCTACTTTGCTTGTCTATAGTATCTTGTCCACTTCGTTATTCATGTTGATCAAAAATTTCTTCCTTTTTTTTAACTTCTTTAAAAGGATGTTTGAACCTCCAACAACAGTGTTCTTTAAAGAGTTGAAAAATGGAATAACTTCAGTGAGGTAACATCTTTTCGTTTGCTAAAAAAACCTCTTTCCCCCTCTGTAAGACCTGATGGGGTGATTCTAGTTTTGCAAGATTTGTCAAATTCAGTAAAAAGTTGTGTGAGTACATAAAGATTAATCTTCACTGACTTTAGTTGGAAGAATTCCTGGGGACAAAGCTTGACAGGAGTATTGGGTGGATACACTGTCAAGCTGAAATTGGTTTTGAGCTAAGGTCTCAGACCTTTTTTTTGTTGTTGTCACTATGGACCAAAAAATATCTGTTCTGGGGTCAGATTTTCTTATTGGGATCAAAGGTTGCAAAGAAAGTTCCTCTTTCGAGTAATCAGGGTGGGGGGGAAATCCAGCCTAACTTATTTTCCACACATAAAGGGCTTGCATTTTCAACAGCATTTCTATTCCTATTATCTCAGCTACTCCCGTATCCTCTGAGTCATGTATGACAGTGGGTGTATGATTGGTAGTGACAAGTACATGACCATTATACAGAGCAGACTGAGCTTGCTTTGCACGAGCGAGACATACGGGATTTTTGTAGCCTATTGCTACCTTGTGCATTTCCATCAAAAAATGATTTTTGGTAACACAACATGTTGACGGTTTGAACAGACTCTCCTGTTTGGTATCATCTATCTTCAATCTGATCTTTAAACTTCTTTAAGTCCAAAAACTACTTCAAGGAATTTTGTCTTCCTTTAGTTTAAAATCCTTTTCAAAAAGTGTTTACTTCTTTATGACTTTGACATTATAATTGTCAACTGAGAACTAAAGGAGTATTTGGCTGAATAAGTTCAATTTTTTAAAAAAGAAGTTTTCCTTTATTGTTTTGGTCCCGAGATGATTATTCTCATTTGTTCATACAATTTTTTCGTTCTCCATCAGTTTAATTCAATACTTGCCCTTTTTTCATAGTTCCCCGACTCAGTCCTTATATCTCGCAAGTTCAGAGGTCACTGAGTCATTCATTACCATGTCTGGCTTATTCGTTAATCTACTTTGTACACCATGCCCATGCATTTCATCAAGAATAGACATTAGTGCATCATTTCGTACAGAAGATGTAGTACATTGTACACAATTCTTTCTGTTGTCTTCCACATCTGATCATACGTAATAATATTACTAACACACCAAATAGTCAGCATCATAGTCTACAACGTAGTTTGTTGTTTGTAAGTGGGGGGGGCATTACGTTTTTTGAATCTCGTGTACTTCATGATACTCATCCATAATGATTCTACAAAAGCAACATGATCTTGTACCTCTAATAGATTTATTCGAGTCATAATGATGGCCCGACTTCATTAATTGGATCTTCAGATGTGAGGTTTGCCACGAACATGGTCCTGTGAAGTGGGACCCCTCAATCAACATCAGTAGTCCGAATTGCATCACATTCATCCACTTCAAAATATGGTCCAATTGAGTGCAAATCATTCTCGGTGAATCATCCACATCATCATCAATGTTTTGGTAACACTTGTTCCCCTGCAAGAAACAACGAATGTTCATCATCCAGTACTGCTCGCACTCTCCTGGCATGCATTAGTAGCTCTTGGTCCTGAAGAAGTCTGAGTCTTGAAGTCTCTTTGGTGTTCTTGGACATCACTAATGTGCTAGTGCCCTATACCGTTAAAGTTGTAGCACTGATGGTTTCGCTTGACCAGATTAATCATGCCTCCTCTGATTCTGAGCTCCTAACCAATTTCCCGCTACAAACAACCATTTCCTCTTGTATTTTTTCTTCTCAAATGGTCCTTCCTTGTTAGTCGCAATGTATCTTCCAACCACGGACTCTTAGACACCACTTTCCCTTCTTGAACCATAGCCTTTGTTTCCTTGCATTAGACGAAGCTCTAAGTTGATTGTAGTTTGATGAATATGAGATTGTACGAATTGAGTGAGGAGGGCAATTGTGTTGGATAACTTTCAATCAAGTTTTTCTGTTGAGGACCTTCCTGAGTCAGTTGAAAGTTGTCAGCAGGAGATGGTTCTTTTGTGGGTTTTATGGAGATATGATGATGATTGTTTTGGATACTGCTGAACTGAGTCGATCCGACACTTGTGCCTAAATGGATCATTATTTGGTTGAACCGAGAACTTCAACATAAGTTCTGTCTCATTAACCATGCACCTCATTTTGATAAATGTATGGCATACAGCTGAACACACAGTTTTGACTATTTCAATACCTCTGTTAAGTTTGACTTCAGTTATGAATCCAACATCCCCATCAGGCAACATGTTGTTATACAAACTTAGAGTTAAGCTGCATCCCTGGACATTGTCCTTCTTGATGTTTCCTCATGTCATTAATGAGCTCGAAACCTAACGTAGTATCCTTGAATGTTTTCTCCTTTGATTTGACGGAAGTGTTCAAATTCATCGTATAACTGAGATTCCCTGTCATCCTTTTTAACTCAGAACCTTCCAGAATCATCTTCACGTTTTCCCAAATGTCTTTGGCGTCAGTATTATGATTGTGAGGAGTAGATGTCCTTTTGGAATACCTGAATTGTTAGGATATTGGATGCACAAATGTCAGCTTTATAAACTTTCTTTTACTTCAGCTTGAGAATGGTTCCGTTAAGGACTCTAGCAACGTACTGACCTTGTATGAACTGCACCCTCAGGTTACTCCAGCAATAACATCTGAGACCAAGTTTTCCCATCTGAAAGAGGTCCTTCTTGATGGACTTAATAATATTCTCTCCATTATCCTTCCTAGACAGTACAGACGTATACGTTGTTGCCAATATTCAAAAGTCTGATCTATCAAGCAGTGTGGGCTGTTTATCAAAACCGGCAACACTGATGTCTTCTTAGCATACTAAGAACAACTTGTATTATTATGATTATGATATGTTTTGATCGATCCCGATATTAGTCTGAGTTGTACGTTAAAAGTTAGGTGAGGTTAAACGATTTTGTATTTTGTTTTAGTGATAATAGTTCCCGAGTTTTGAACTATTATTTCAAAATTTCTAAGACAGAAGCTCAACTCCCCGCCAAATGCTACACAAACCCGCTATGCAAAGAAATAAGAAACTCGCCGGAATTTTAAGGCAACTCGCCAACACAACTCTGCTGCCAAGCAACCCAGCCGCGAGGAATTAAGGCAACTCTCTGGTGAAATCTTAGGGCAACTCCCAACACAACTCCGCTTGCCGAAGCACCCGCCGCGAGAGAATATGTTTTAATCAAACCGCCCCCCCGGTTTTATGCGTTTTTTCAACCCGCCAAGTTTTCCTAAGATATTTGCTAATAAAATATTCAACACCGCTGAAAACCTTTCAAACCGCTGGTGACGCAGAACCGCTTCTTATACAACTCGCCTTTTGAGCAACTCGCCACCTGTTCAAACCGCTGGTAACAAACCGCTTCCTATAGTAACACTCGCCGCTTGATGCACCGCCACCTAAGCAACCTCCCGTGTTTCAGAGGGTTGGTAACCTACTTAATAAAATAAATATTTTCATGCAAACGCTCGTGAAAATTTCTGGCAACTCTCCACGAAGAACAACGACGTTTTTCACACAAAATCACCTATAAATCACCCTTTTGAACGATTTTGCTTGATTTCTTTTGCACAACACAATACCATAAGGTAATAGCTACTAGAAACACCCAAACTTTATCAATACAAACAACAAAATTCGGAGATCTTAAAAAAATGAGCTAGTGCCTTCAAAGGTACACATTTTCGATCTAAATCAATCAAGAAATGCGCACATACACACGATCTAATCATCCATTAGCTCTATACCAATTGTGTATATCCTAAATCATAGCACAGGTCTATTTTGGATCAGGCTAGTTTTCTAAGAGAGAAACCCTTGAGAGAGAATATCTTATAGAGAGAAAGTGTTTTCATGAAATGAAATAATGACTAAGCTTGCCTCTTCAAAGTTAGGAAGAGGCTATATATTAGTACTTACAATATACCGGTATTTGTACCCGACTAAAACCCTGAAAAACGTACTAATAACCTATTAAACTACGAGCTATAATAAATAGTAAAATAACACGGTTACCGAGGTCTTTTTCTAATATCTAACACATAGGATATAAAATTATCCTTTATTCAAATCGTTTAATATTATAAAAAGATCCATAAAACTTTAAACATAATGTTTCCAAAGCATCATGTTATCCTAGTGAATAAAACAAGAATATTGATTCTTATTTGAGAATTTAGTTAAAAGTGGAAATTTAGCTTTGAGTTTTTCTTATATGTAGGTATGGAGCGAAATGTTTACATATATTGATAGTTTGCTCGTGTTTTGTTTTTCAGAAATGACACCTTTACCAATGCATTGCAAATGTAAGATTGTGCGTGTATATTTCGGACGAAACAATCGAAGTGTCAATCCTACTTCAGCATCAACACAAGTGTGATTTTATATCTGATTGCATATTCTTTTCATCTAGAAATGATGTAATTATTTTCATATCAATCTAGTGTAAAGAGTTAAATAATCCAAAATAATATCTTTAAATATTTGATAATACGTCTTTGAAAGCTAAACAAATAAGTATCCAATTTGCAATAGTCCAACACGAAAACATGTCATTAGATTCAATAAAGATATCAATCATAATTTGAATAATGAATTGATATATTCTCGAATTATCTTGACCTCTCACGAACACTCATTTAAAAGAAAATAAATAAACATTTAAATTGTGTATTCCAAGATTGTTTTTCGCACGAGTAAAACTTACGACAATCTTGATGAATAATGATAAGTTAATTTCTCATTCCAAGATTGTCGTAAGTTTTACTTGTGCGAAAAACTATTTGTTGTTATGTATAAAAGCTTAAAGTTATTTGACATTTTATGAGTATATAAATGAGTTTTCTAACTATTTTTTATAACAAAAACACACACATCTTTTGTAAAATAATATATGTTTTAAAAAAAATATAATTATGTGTGTATGTTAGAACCATGCAAGCACAAACATTTTTTTTTTCTTAGTTACTAATGTATTAATACAATTTTCTTTTGTTTAACCAACCCAAGGTCAAACAAAGCAAGTTGTTGAAAATATTTAAACATGTTGTTGAAAATAGATTAAATCGTTGGAAATATTTAGGTGACAAGTTTTAATACATTTAATAATATACTTGACAAGTTATTGAACTCTTATTCCTAAGTATAAATCCCATACCCGCAAAAATTTACAAGATGTTAATGCAACATGTGTAAATTAAGTGACCAATGCCTATATACGATGCAAGAGCAATTTCGTTATCTTAATGCAATAAATCTAGCATAAGTTCTAGTTAGGCATAATTCGAAAAACTAGCTACAAAGAATAGTTTACATGGCACATGTGCTTGGATATTCAATTAGCTAGATTTCAAATAGGAACGATCATTTAATATTTTCTATTAACAAAACACATAAAGTACCTGTCGTCATTTTGTGTATTAGATACAACAATGTATACTTAGCTCGGTTTTGTTTGAAAACAATAGTTTCTTCCCCAGTCAAAAACTAACCAATTAAATCTTTTTTAACAAAGCTTAAATTGCATCATTTTTCAAAGATATACCGGACTAGAAAGTGCCGACTCAAAAGGAAAAGATAAAAAACAAGTTTTACGTAAAACGAGACTCAACGATTGGAACAATTAAGTGTATTTTGCCTTTCTGACTTACTTAAGTTTGAGATAAATACTTGAAAGTATTTTTATATGAAAGTAGACTCATTATCTTTAATATGACGTAGTGCACGACTTCACGACTTACGTTGAAATTATAAATGAATTTTTAAAGTTTCAAAAAATTGCCGAAACAGACAGGTGTCCCATAATATAAGGGTCCAGCCAGGAATATAAGGGGTCCGGCTATACAACTTTAAGGGCACGGCCATTTGATATTCAGATTGGCCATTTTTGTACAAAAATTGTTTTTACCTGATTTGCAAAAAGGTGTACACTTTCTGAACTTGATACCGAACATATAACACTTATTTTTAAGTCATCAATTTTAACCCTCTGCGAGTATAATTAGTGTATTTAACAACAAAAACTAATGCAGGTTAAGGCAACAAAAAAACACTATTTTCATATTAATCCATCTCATGGGTAATTTGATACATTGGCTTGTACTTAATATTTTAAAGACCATTGTTTTGAAAATTAGAGCTACGTGGCTCTGATACCAATTTGTGAGGTAAATCGTAGGAGTGGGTGAATACATTTCCCTTTAAAAATTAAAATGTATACGTACAAATTGTCCGATCAAGTTAGACGCAATGTGAAAAGTGTGTATACAACCATTATAGATCACATATCTTAATCAAAAAATTAACCTAATATCATTGGAACAATTATCATCCAAACAATATAGAGTCACGGCATTCACTACGCACAAAGATATGATGCAAGAATAAATGTAAAGCAATAGCGAAATAACAATGTTAAGAGAAAGTTAAAAGGAAATGCAAACCGTACTGCGTGAATTATAGTCGGTTTCGATCCACGAAGCACCTCTTCGCCCTACCTCCTATCCTGAGTACCCAACCCGAGAGTTACTTCACTAGTCAACAAACACGCTCCTTTAGGTGTAAAAAAAATAGAAGAAAAACCGTGTACACAGACTTAGCAACACAATTTCCAACACTAAGCGAAATGTCCGCATCTAATCACTAAGCTAGAACCAATCTATCACAACACAACACACCACTTCACGACAATTCACAACTTGGCTTCACCACACGAAGGGACCGAACTTGTTCTTCACTCCACAAAATTTCAACTTCAACTCACGTGACTTCTCTACCAATCCAACTTTTTCTATAGTTTTTACAACTTTACTTCACTTCAACTAATACTACCTTGACACAACAATCTAACACGACTTACTAAGATCACCAGTGATATAAACAACTATACACACCATGATCACCACGATCTAACTATTATACAAGTTTGAAATATATGGACTCGATCTATACATTGTGAATGTAAGGCATGTCACGAATGCACTAACTAAACTTCATAACTTCGTATCTAAATGATAACGAGAGTTCTTCTCTTGCACTTCGAGGAATAAGCTTGAATCACCTGGAAACAAATGCTTAAGATTAAATGATCAAAAGTATTGAAAATAGAGTATAAACTGATTTAGGAACAAAAGAAAGTTGTGTGCAAAAGGTTAAAAAAATAGTGGGAAATAATCCAATATTTATAGACCATCTGAGCGTGAATTTTTTGTTTGGAGCGGCCCATTAAAATAGGGCCTGGTCCTAATACTTAAGGGGGGCGCCTAGCCAAGACGCTCCCATTTTGTTCTTTTCCTGGATGAGTGTGTATTCTGAAAATTTTTAGCCGTTTTTTTTATAGTAGAAAAATTTTAATCAAAATATTTATTTGAATAAAATATTTCATTTAAATCTAAAAATGATTTTAGTAAAAGTTATAGAAAATGTTTGTGATATTTTTATAAAAATGTGAGGTTAAATATTTTTATAAAAATGTGAGGTTAAATAAAAATTTCTTTGATCATAAAATAAATTAAATATTTATTTATTCATACCTTAAGTGATTTTACGTCGTTTGTCAAACTTTGTTTTTAAGCAGACTTAGACGTTCGAGAGATGTTGTCTTATGAATGCATTGGATGATTTGTGTATCAAATTAACTTTAAGCACTTTACTTATGTGTTATAAAATTACATGTTTGTCATCACCAAAACATGAAGAGGAATGTAAGAAGAATAAATATCGTAATATTTCTACTAACGTTATAAATGTTTTTATAATTGCTTTTATTCAATGCTTTTATGTATATTGTATTGGTTAATATGAGAACTTTTGGTACCTGTAATCAAGTATATTTGCTATTGTAGTTTCTAGGTACGTGTCATGCAAGAAAAACGGAAGATACACGAACAAATGAAGCTTAACGAATAAAAAACTCAGTCGATGCCTCCCTACCACAATGTTCACTGTTTTGGCCATAACTCGTCATAACAAACTCCGTTTGATGCGATTCAAGTGGCCATATGAATATAATTAACTTATATACAATTTTGAAAAAGGCCATGAACTGAAAATGACGAAAGTGTACCGGTTTTGCCCAAAATACGGCATACTTTTCTTCTTGGTATGAATGCTCTTAAATGATCAACTATCCATTCTAGATCATTCTTAGCATAAGGTTTTAGCCTCCATGAAGCCTATAATACAAGCCCCTATCTTTGTATATCTCACGAAAGATCAAGTCCCTTCTAAACATGATCTCGAACAACTTAGAGAGGGAAAAATTGGTGATCTTGGCTTGACAAACCAAGGATCTAAACACCTCTTCAAACCACCATCACCACCATCGACCAGCACCACTCTCCACCATCAATTTCCAGAAACCAACCACCATTCTCATACCTCATTCATTCATTTCTAATACATATAATCATCTACAATCCTCTTAACAAGTAGAATTAGAGTTTGAAAGTGTTCTTGGGGAATTTTGGTTGAACTTGCTTGATGTCCATCAATATTCTTAGGTTTTAATCCATCTAAGGAAGTAGTATTGAAATGTAATTCGAATCTATAAGCGATTGTGTAACATCCGAGAATTTTCGAAATTTTGAATGACGATTATATCCTTTGACTTTTCGGGTCTGGCTTGACTTATAAGAACGATCATCTAAATCACGTATTCACGACTCGGACTCTAAAGCAATTTGATGTGAAATGACATTCCTGACAACCTATTATAGTTTGACCGAGAACCCCCAAAACAGTCAGAAAGTGACTGAAATGCCCTCGTAATATTTTAGGATCAAGAACGAGTACCGGCACAAAAATAATTAAATTACATTTAATTATCACGTTTTATTAAATAAGAATATTTAATAAATTATTTAACATTTTATTCAGTGACGTTTGTTGAAGACGCAAATATTCGAGTAAAAGAATCATTTTACGGACAAGTTTATCGGAAATATACAAAATAAATAATAAACGTTTTAAATAAATTTTATAAAACGTTTACAAAAAGTAGTTGAGTGAATACTCATTTTTATCAGAAAAATGATTTGGAAAACAATGGCGCAAGTTTCGAGAGTTGAATCGTTCGTTAAGTCCTTCAAACGAGTCCCAAACCGATACGTATCGAAATTTTACTAAAAAGTTACAAAACGAACCCTGGACTATTTCAACTTGTCACTTTCCAATTTATATATATATATATATATATATATATATAAACTTATAACATTTATTTCATTTCCACTCATACATATACACACACGTCATTAAAACGCTCTTCTCCCTCCTCGCCATGTCGGCCCAGCCAACTGCCAGCCAGCCGGGCCAACCACCACCCCACCGTCGGAAAATATTTTTCGGCGAAGACCAAGAATACTCCTCACCTTTCGATCTATCCGATCCCCTAACCTACTCGCTACCATGCGCCATCACCACCCTCACCTCCACCATCACAGCCGTGGGGGCGTCGCGGGTTTCGATTGAAACGAAAGGGTGCGTTGGGTTTAATGGCAGCACCACGAGGGTGCGGTTGGTTTTACAAACCACCATTCAGGGTGCGTTCGGTTTTATAAGCAACCCGAAAAGGGTGTTGTTTCGGTGGTGAACCACCACAGGTAGGGTGCGTTTGGTATTGTCACAGCAACATAGGGGTGTTTGCTTTGTGATTAACACCACATAAGGGTGCGTTTGGCTGTGTAAATCAGCCAAAGGGTGCGTTTGAATCAGGGTACAGCAGCAGGGGCGCTTTTGGGTTATGATTTTCACCAAATAAGGTACGCTGGGTTGTAGCATAAAGTCCCCCCATAGGTGCATTTTGGTTTATTTAACAACGATCAGGTGCGTTTGCTGTCCAAACAACCGGGACAGTCGGGGATTGTTTTTTATGATAGATCAACACAAAAAGGGTGCATTTTTATTTTGGCACCTAAATTATATAATTGTTTTCAGTATATTATCAATTGTTATATGCTGATGAAAATCTAATGAAAACTGCAACGTCTAAGTAAAATATGAATATTAAATTTAAAACGGGATTGATATTAATAGTATAACGATACTTAGAAAAGAGTATAGACGAGATTTGAACTAAAAACGGACTTTGGCGCGTTTTTATAACGGATAATTGTGAGCAGAAAACGAAACATGAGATTCGGGATTCGAGATTTTGAAAAGATCAATTTTTGGTTTACAAAATATAATGAATTATATTTTTATGGACGTTTAGACATAAAACGTGACTTGTAACTCCCAAATAACAATGAAACAGGTAGTGAAAATCGGGAATATACACTATAATAGAAAATAGTTATTTTTAATAATTAATTCTGACGGAGATCTATTAATTAAACGATTTGAGCACTTTCGAGTCCTGTTTCAGCCTTCGGCGAAACACGAAAAGTTGTTTGTAATGAACTTTACTTTGCCGCGAGATTGGTCAGTTTTAAAATTAAGACTTAGCGGGTCAAAACTAAGGTCGGTTAATATAATATTTCAGTTAATAGTTTTAAGATCATTGTTCGGTCCTAAAAACGAAGAGACTAAAAAATAGTAACTTTCGGTAAATATTCGGACTTACGCTAGATTGGACGGAAAATATATTATTTCCTATAAATATTACTAAGAGTTAAGGTTTTAAAGACGCGCAAGTGGATTTCTCATCACATGTATATATGTATGTATACATAATTTTAAAATATGGTAGATTTTTTCGCGTTACGAATATGCATCGTTTATCGTATTTAATACTGAATTATAAAAGAGCGACATAATTATAGGTCGTGCCGAGATTGTTGCAGATTCTTTGTGATTAATTTGGATAATTTTGACGTGGCCTTCAACATAGGTTAGTTTTATAGCTCCCCTGTTTTACTTCGTTTACAATATATTTGGGGTGAGAACATGCCTTGTTTTTGCAAAACGTTTACATGATTGTTTACAAATTGGTTTACATACTCATTTACATAGCTCGCTATGGGATACATTATTTGACTTCATTTTTGGTCACAAATACATACTTTACATTTGAAATGATTGTCGGATTACGATTTGATTGGCGCCTGCGGGGCCAACAATCATTACTGCCCGGGTGTTCTTGGAGGGAACACCCATAAGGGGAACACATTATTTTAAATCATTGCCCGGGTGTTCTTGGAGGGGACACCTGTGATTGGTACATACAAGTCTACGTCACAGCGTCATGAACTGTAAATCACTCAGAGGGTGAGCGCGAATATTATAAAATAGATCTATTTGCGATTGATAATCCCCGTTTCGGGTGAGTTCGCTATCTACTAGGGCAAACAAATAACGTTATAGCAAGTTGTCTGCTATGTATGTTATGAAATAATCTATTCGAGATTGACAACCCCGATCGGGTGATTAGCTATCACTGGAACGAACCGTTATAACATGTCGGATCACGTTGGGACTACAGGGCCCCCAACAAATACATATGAATTCTTACTTTTATTATTAGCTTCAGTTTCATGAGCTTAGAGTAATCGTAAACATTGTTTTATACTCACATGGATATTTACGTTGCCTTGAATAAAGTGGCACATACGTACTTGAAACATTTTGGTGACATTAAATTGGTCATGCATTCTTTATAAATCTTTGGGATAAAGATTGGTACATTTGGTTGACATAAAATTTGTACGTTCATCTTTATAAATCTTTGAATTTTTTTACATGGTACTAAGTGATGATACAGTGGAACAAAATACATTCAGTTGAAACATAACATCATATTTAAACTAATCTATGGAACTCACCAACTTTAATGTTGACTACTTTTAAGCATGTTTTTCTCAGGTGAATTAGATGCTTGGATAATTAGAATGTGCATTGGAGTCTTTACATTCAAGTTTTTCATGGTGATAGCAATATGGGACAACTATTATTTTGATATTCAAAAAAATCAACGAGATTGTTTTTACAAAGACACATTTTAGAAGTCTGTTCACAGATTGTATCTAGCGCTGTGTATTATGAAGTAGCACCCCATGTGGTATTTCCGCTGCGTTGTATATTTTTTGGGGTGTTACAGATTGGTATCAGAGCACTGGTTTAATAGAAGAACTAGGTTTGCATATTTTACCCTATACTATAACCGTTTATCACAAACATTGCGATCACAAATCAAACATTTTCAAAGTTCATACACACTACATGCTTATGTGCATACATTACGTGCTTCATGAAGTTCTTTAACAGATGACAGACATTATATATAATATATACATGCTGCATCCTTCGCGTATATTGTAACGCTTATTTATATAAGAGTAAATTATATAAATACCTTAAATATTTATTAAAACAAGTGGTTGCAGAATGGTCACATTCTACTCGTTAATACATTGGTGAGCTTTGTCGCATTGGTCTCACTTCGTTCTCCAGACATAGTAAGTTTAAACAATGGTCACTAAGGATATATAATTTTTTCTTCATAGCTTTATAAACTATAATGTATTACACGGAGACCGTAACATGATTTTGTTTACATGGAATATTCTGAATCTAATTATTACAAGTCTTGTATGGGCGGGACTTGTAATAGGAGGATTGATAATGAAATTGATAAGTTCACAAAGCCCGTCACAGATTTTGATTACATAGGATATGTAAAATCTAATTAATACAAGACTTGTATGCGGGGAACTTGTAATCGGATGATTATTATATGATAATTGCATATGATGACATGTTCATCGAGACTTTTACCTTAGTTACTCTAACTGAGTACTCGTTAACGATCTTGAAAAACTATGTGATTTCCCTGATAGTTTTACTCCCTGTCTCCGAAGACGAGTTTTAGAGACACAGTCGTACCCCATACTCAGTTAGAACACAAGCATCGTCAAGTCAACCCCTTGAAGGTTATAGAGTACGCGTATTGCAACCGGGAATTAGTTAAGTCGGATGAATTATAATTTATTTATTTGAAAGGATTTGGACGCCTATCTTCAGTTAAAACAAATAAATTATAAATCTCCGAACCATGAGTATTTTTAAAAATCATTTCTTACAATACATAAAAATGAACCTTCTTTATGTAAATAAGAAATTATAAATGAGTGGGCTAATGGTATCCGAAATGACAGACTAGTATGAACCTGAAATCGATAATCATCGATAATCCGTTAAAAGGGTCGAGAGACACAATTGTGTCTTGCACTCATCAAATCTTACTGCCTCACTTGGAACTACTTATCATCATTCTAAGTTGTGTACTTTTGCGATTGGCAATCCTTGCTATCGAAACTATTCGAGAACAACCAGACTTGTTACATACTTGAGTTAATGGAGTTGATTCGTCCTCAAACTAGCGACTGAGTACCATAATCCGCCGTCTATCGCATAAGCTCTCTCGCGAGCTCCTCTCATTTATTAAACTTTATTCTGGGAATATTGTTTTCTCGAAATGTCCAAATCTCGCATCCCCTCCCCATTTTGTTATAGTATTGACTTATTGGTCCGCTGCTGTTGGGATCCTGGAGGCGGTCCGACTGATACAACTTTATCCAATAGGTTATGCAACTTCCCCTAAACGATATGAAACACCTACGACAAACAGATAGTTGGACTATTCATTTCGGCCACTATGAGAAGACTTAGTCCGCGATACATCCTAGAACAGCCAATAATGTTGGGTACTTACATCCAGAAGCCACGATGATGTGATCCTCGAACCTTACAATTGCAGAAACGAGACTTCCGTCCCAGAACATTTAGAGACTTATACAAACATATTCACGCGACTACACTTTCTTCTGAGGTTTTCACTATAATGAGACTTTCCATATAACGCGGTTATACCAGTCATAAGATCTGTAATGATATAATTTGAGAGACTCATTTTGATGGATAAAAATATCCTGGACAAACCTAGCAAAATTTTGGTAGATTGAGAATGTAGAAACACCGAATTATGCTGATAAAGTATCAGCGTCTTGTTATAGAACGAGTTTATTAAACCTAAGTCCTTTCTTGGTCACACAATCGGATAACACAAATTTAATCACGTGATGAGATTTCTTTAAGGGGTAGTACTGTAACATTCGAGAAATTTCCGAATATTTTTTGAATGACGAATTATATCCCTAGACTTTTGGGTCTGATTTGACTATAAGAACGATCATCCTAAATCACGTAATCACGACTAGCTGACTCTAAAGCAATTTGATGTGAAACGACAATTCCTGACAACTTTTAGTTTTGACCGAGACCCCCCGAAAACATCAGAAGGTGACCAGAAATGCCACTCTTCGCAAGATTTTTAGAATCAAGAGACGAGTAACCGGCAGTAAAAATAATTAAATTACATTTAATTATCACGTTTTATTAAATAAGAATATTTAATAAATTATTTAACATTTTATTCAGTGACGTTTGTTGAAGACGCAAATATTCGAGTAAAAGAATCATTTTACGGACAAGTTTATCGGAAATATACAAAATAAATAATAAACGTTTTAAATAAAAATTTATAAAACGTTTACGAATAGTAGTTGAGTGAATACTCATTTTTATCAGAAAAATGATTTGGAAAACAATGGCGCAAGTTTCGAGAGTTGAATCGTCCGTTAAGTCCTTCAAACGAGTCCCGAACCGATACGTATCGAAATTTTACTAAAAAGTTACAAAACAAACCGCTGGACAATTCAACCTGCACTTTCCAATTTATATAAAATAAACTTATAACATTTATTTCATTTCCATTACATACATATACACACAACACTCATTAAAATCTCTCTCCCTCCGCCATGTCCCGGCCAAGCCACCTGCCGCCAAGCCGCCAACACGCACCTACCTGTCGGATAAATAATTTCCGGCGAAGACCAAGATACTCCCTCACCTTTTCGATCTATCCGATCCCTAACCTACTCGCTACCTACGCGCCATCACCACCCTCACACTCCACCACCACAGCCGTGGGGGCGTCGTACGATTGAAACGAAAGGTGTCGTTGGGTTAATGGCAGCACCAACGAGGGTGCGGTTGGTTGGTGTAGGACCCCCAGTCAGGGTGCTTTCGGTTTTACTAAGCAACCCCGAAAAGGTTTTGTTTCGTGTGACCACATAAGGTAGAGTGCGTATTGGCTATGTCACAGCAACATAGGGGTGTTTTGTTTTTTGTGGTTAACACCACATAAGGGTGCGTTTGGCTGTGTAAATCAGCCAAAGGGTGCGTTTGGAATCGGGTCAGCAGCAAGGGGCTGCGTTTTCGGAGTTTGTGTTTTCACCAAATAAGGTGCGTTGGGTTACAGCATAAGCCCCACATAGGGTGCATTGGTTATTTAAAACGGATCAGGTACGTTTGGCCTGTCAAACACCGGGACGTCGGGGGTTTTTGTTTGGTTTTGATAACCATACCCAAAAAAGGGTGCGTTATTATTTTGCACCATAAATATATTAATTGTATCATTATATTATCCATTGGTTATATGTGATGAAAATCTAAAGTTGAAACTTGCGACGTCTAAGTAAAATATGATATTAAATTTAAAAACGGATTGATAATAATGATAAAATACGTATACTGAGATAGTTTAGACGAGAATTTGAACCAAAACGGAATTTGGCTGCGTTTTTATAAAGGGATAATTGGTAAGCAGAAAAAACGAAACCATGATATCGGGATTCGAGATTTTGAAAAATTCAATTTTTGGTTTTACAAAATATAATGATAATATTTTTATGGACGTTTAGCATAAAACGAGACTTGTAAACTCCCAATAACGAAGAAACAGTAGTGAAATCGGAATGATATACACCTTTAATAAAAATAAGTTATTTTTAATATATTAAATCTGACAATCTAATTAAATAAACGATATAAGCACGTGCGAGTCCGTTTCATCCTTCCGTACGAAAACACGCAAAGTTGTTCGTAATGACGTTTTACTTTGCCGCGAGGATTGTCAGTTTTAAAATTAAGACATAGCTGGTCAAAACTAAAGGTCGGTTGATTTATTATTTCAATTAATTATTTTAAGAACATAGTTCATGGAGGTGGGAAGGTCCAAAACAAGAGATCTAAAAATAGTAACTTTCGTAAAGTATTCGACATAAGCTAGGATTGGAGACGGAAATAGTATATATTCATATATTATACTAATGGTTAAGGTTTTAAGACGAAGGCGCAAGTGTGAATTTCTCATCACATGGTATATAAGTATGTATCCGTATAAAATATGCAATGATATTTCAGTCGTTACGATGTACCATCGTTGATACGTATTTAATACGTGTATGATAATAGAGCGACATAATATAGGTCCGTTGCCGAGATCGTTGCAGATATCGTTAGTGATTTAATTGGATTGTTTGCTCGTGGTCTTTGATCAAGGTGAGTTTATAGCTCCACCTGTTTATACTATCGTTTTACATAATATTTGGGGTGATAACATAGCTTGTTTTGCAAATACTTTTACATGTGTGATTACAAAGATTATATCAACCCACAATTTCATAAGTTCAAAATATCCATCTATTAGAGTTATATGATGTACAATCTATAAGTTATATATTAACTACACCTTTTACAGGGAAATTTTTTCGCATTAATTACATTACGTTACTTGCCAATATCTCAATATGCAATATAACCTGCATAACTCAAGTTAACGGACGCGGACAACCTACGTATGGCAATCCTATCTTCATATATGTCAAGCAAACATCATAACATATCAAGTCAATATCACAATATCATTATTACAAAGTACATTACTTATATGAGATATCAACTACAACAGTATATTAAAATGGGCTTTAAACCATTATCGGATGCCCTAAACCCTAATCTCATGGAAGGGTTAACTCCTAAAGTGAATGTACAAGCTACTAAATCAGTGTACAAGTAATATAACAGTACTCTTTGATTGTTGCTTCCTATGTACCCCATATTGAGAAACCAGCAATGACAGACAATAGAAGCATAATAAGCATGTTAAGCAGATAAGTAGTTATAGTCTAGTGCTACCTAATGCAACCTAGTTCTCTATAACTCAGAGCTCTGATACCAATCTGTCACACCCCCAAAATATCAGAGTATAATGGCAACCGAGGGCGTGCGACTTCATGATTATCATACTTCTAAGCAATACAGAACGACCTCTATATGAGACGTTTGAAGAAAATTGATCACTTGAATTAGGAAATAATAAATTGTTTAAACATTCAGCGGAAGCAAAAGATTGACAATACGACATCGTTTTTAAATAGTACAAGTGATCTTCAGATAACGGGAAAATGACTGCAATGCATGAGACTTCATATAGCATCTTCGTTCTTAATACCTGAGAAAACATTGCTAAAGTGTCAACATAAAGTTGGTGAGTTCATAGGTTTGTTTAAGCAGAAAATGTAGTGTTTATGAATCACAAGATTTCACCCGCATATGACAATATAACAGATACAAAGTCATATAATTTGCATTACTATTGTCTAAGCTCATGACACCGAAGCGTTAACATATACCAACAATGAGTGAATGCCCTTGCAGGTGTCTAACCCGGGACACCCGTAATCTGACTCAAATGAAACTGTGTTTGCTTGACTAATGTCAGTCCAAGACAAACAGGGATGTCAATCCCGATAGATCTATCCATAACATTCGCGCTTACGAGGAATTAACGGTTCATGATAAATCGGGCAAATAGCAACTTGGGTTAAATCGGGACTTAGACCAATCAGTAATGAGTAATTGTACTTGTATTCACACGTTTGAAATAAGCAATGTTCTCACCCCAAAAGATGATTTAAAACAGTAGAGTAGGGGCTATGAAAACTCACCTTGTCGGTTAATCGTCTGAGATTGGTAATGGATTAAGGCACGTCAAATAGTGACTCAGTCAAACACCTAAGTAATTACAACAAATCTGAGTGTTCATTCTAAGACTTAATATATGAAATGATTTATGCAAATGGTCAAAAGGCATGGTCGTTTATGAGTTAACGTTTCACGTTTTCAAAGTGTTGATCAAACCGTTGGCTCTAGGGATGCTACACGAATACGCACATATAAGTATTTATACTTAATTTGATAAAATTATGTGCTATAACTTGTAATCACATGGTCACAGAGTTAAAATAAGACAATTTATGTTTTTTTTAAATATAACTATTATTTACCAATTATTTAGTTTACATATATATATGCTTATCTTGCTCTTTTACCTACTCTAGTCGCACTTAAGTCTCGTCTTGCAGTTCTTGTGAGAACGTCTAATTAACTTTGTAAAAATTATTTACTTATATTTAATAAGCCGTGTTAAATTTATTTTGATGCTCTTTTAATACTTTGTTCGTGGATACAAATTTGTTTAATTTCATAGGAAAATATTATTTAGATTTCTTCGCTTAACGCACAAATCATTTGCTTAAAAAAAGTTTCCAACCCATTAGGATTCGGTTGGAACGTTTTCGAGAGCTCAAAAACATGCAAGTTCTCCATACTTTTTCACGTCAATAGAAAATTTATAAGTCGAAATATATACTAGTTTTTTAATCTATCACATGTATTCCTTTTACTAAACCCCACATGGGTGCTAACTCTTTTCCCTTTTTCTGATTTATGTCGCCCAACAGTGGGTTATACCCACTTGCCTAGTGTTTTCTCTTTCACAATGCAACCTATCCTATGTATAAATATATGTCACGTGTATATGGTTTACTTCTTCTCTTGTTTCCCTTTGGTTGCCCAACAGATGCACAAATGTGAGTGCAATACTCACTGTTTTCTTTTTCTTCTTGCTGCCTAACCGACGCAACCATGCATGTATTAGTTTTTATATATACTTTGAACATGAATAAAACCCACATTGGAAACTTGTGTGATTAACATTGGGATGGGCTAAATTTCAAGACACCTTCGACTCTTGTTTCATGCAAAAAAACACAGCCATAACAGGCAGGTATTAACTCGTCCATTAGGACGCTTGCTTAACATGCGACATCATGTAAAGGTTTATTTGTTTTGATATGATACGCACGGATTTTTTGCTAGTGCTCTTTCTTGCAATGTAAATGACGCACTCTCAGCGAGCAAGGCTTTGCTGTGGTACGCACCCATAGTAAGCAACACTCGGTTGTGGTTTGGCATGGGTTTCGTAGACATGCCTATGTTACACGTCGAGAGTTCTATATGAGGGTTTCCTCATATTTCGTGTGAAGCCCTAGGGTTTGTTAACCTCTTACAAGTCAAACGTTGGTCATGGTATACTTAAGGTTCTTACAATATTTTAGGTTCTCGATACGCTATCTTCTACGCAGGGAGAAAGGTGTAGTCTATGTAAATTTGGTTTTAGTTGTTAATTTATGTGTGTTGGCGTAGGGCTTGCTTGTATGCGTCGCGTAAGCACGGGGTATGCGCTTGCATTATTTTGTGTCTCCTAATAGCCTAAGCAAGGCCGAGGCCTTTGGTCGGCTTACCAAGGTTAGTGTGGCTTTTACAAGGTCTGTTACAGGTTGTTACTTCATGCACATCAGGTTGTTATTTTATGCGTGCAAACCCTAGTGGTTTGCTATTCGTTTTTAACGCATACATCGTTTACCAGTTCACTATACGTTAGCAGGTTATGAAATGTCACGACTACCCTTTGCATGCGCACATATGTCTAGTCACACATGGGTTTTACGTCGCGTTTTAGTCAACCAAGGTTGAGGCTTTAGCCGAGACTAAACGTGTTTTGGTTTAGGTCGTGTGTTATGCTACAAGAAAATGATATAGTTACTACGAGGTGACTTACCCAATACGAGCTTTCCAAGTGACAATGAGGATAAGTGGTGACGAGAAATGGGTCGACCTCCCTTGGCTTCCACCCGTTCCAACCCGACGTCTTAAGCTCACGAATGCAATAAAATGAAAACCTAACTCACACTAATTTGTGAAATCTTTGTTTTCAAAATTTTAGTTGGGATGAATTTGTTCGTGCATGGTGTCTATTTATACTACAAGATGATTACTAGTTCACTGAAACCATGCATGTGAATGATATTATTCACATCTACTATTAGTGTATGATACTATTTGTGATGATCACTCTTTTTATAATGATGTTAAAGAATCTTTACTATGCCTTTCATTTCAAATTGAAATTGCATCAGGTTTGATAATACGTAGCATGTGATGGGATTATTCAAAATGATAAGGTAGTAGGGTAGTGTTGTAAGATTTATAATGATAGTGTTTTATCATGATTGTATTTTGTTTTCCATATATTTTTATATGTACATGTCAGGTGTTGAATTTTTATAGATATATATGTATAGCTTATTTTGTCCTTGTTGAATTAATATAAAATTGTCATGGGCATTAACTTGAGCGTAGGTGTGTTCTATTCAAATGCTTACATGTAAATAACCGCGTTTCACAAAGTGCCAACTGAATTGGTTGTTCTTATCTGCCTACTCGTTTCTAAAATATCCTTTAGTAGGACTAGTGTAATAATGGTATATAGTTCGCGTGCGATATTAAACTTTCTATGACTAGAAATAAATAATTGACTTATTGATCTGATCATATAAAATGACTTCTCATTGAAAATTATTAGTAAACTTGCAAACTTACAGTACATGACTTTTACTTAACGAAACGAGAATCAAATTTTATTACGGGATGTTACAAGCGGGATGAAGAGTTTACTAAGATTGAGAACAATAAAGAACGAGCTAATATTCAAGCAACCAACATTCTCAGTCAAGGGCTCCCAAGACATGGTATTCAACATACTAACCAGACTCGTATTATTGGAAAGAGATTTGGGACATGTTGAAGCTTCTAATGATAGGTTCGGGGAGGGAAAGTATCTCAACCACCAGAAGGAAGAATGTTTGTATGAGTTACGAACGATTTCGTGCAATAGGAAATGAGTCAATTCATGACTATTTGTTTCGTTTCCACAAGCTGATCAATGATATGAAGATTACTCAGCTTGACATCCCCACTCATCAGATGAACACCAAGTTTTGTCAAACAACCCCTTTCCCTCCGTATTGGGCCAAAGTATGTGACCAATGTGATGAATCATCAAGAGAGAGTTATTTCTGCTCGACAACCTATGTTGAACTTTATTACCTTTACCTTAAAATCATGATGAACCACTATGTATGGAATAACACTAAAGAAACAGGAGCTAGTCTCTCCAAGCATTGTGATCCTTTGGCATACCTTGCTCAAACAACACACTACCATGCACCAACTCAAACCACTACTCCACCACCACCACAATATGGACCACTAACTTCCTCCACCCCCACAACCAGTCCCTCAATCAAGCAATGATGCTGATTGTTGAAAACCTTTGAACCAAATCTAATAAAACTTGTTGAGTGGTTTCCAAAAGCAGTTTTCTCACAACCAACACCAGCTCAGGCATCGTCTAAACTCAAAGGAGTCATGCTCGGCGCATGAGGGCAGGGATTGTTACTGAAACGTTCAGAGAAGAGCTCGCGGTAATGTTGGTAATACGGTAATCAGGAACACAAAACTACGGGGCAGATGAGGACAACGTAGGGAGAAAGGTGATATGCTACAACTGCCGTGAGAGAAGGGATGTATCTAGGTAGTGTAAGGAGAAAAAGAGAGTAAAAGACTCTCAGTACTTCAAGGACAAGATGATGTTAATGGAAGCTAAGGAGAAAGGAACAGTTTTAGATACTGAAGCCGAAGCATTCCTTGCTAATGTAGAATGGACAGCTCCTTTATGATCGCCACTGGCTATTTACGACTACCAGCACTGTTCGATAGTAGCCATTGTGGATGCGTACGATGTCTGCGTGGAGAATGGTAACCTCAGCAGCAGCAGCTTTCATGGCTAAACTTGTCATCCATAAGGGGTGAACCAATTGTGCAGAACCAACTGTAAGTCAATGAGGTTCACATTAATGCTAATCAAATCTTTGATTATGTTAATCTTTTGGTGCACGTTTGAGGATGCACAGGAAGTACTCTAGACTCCGATGTTGAGCCGGGGATAGTGCATGACAATACGACTCCCGTATCATCAGAGTACCAAATTGAAGCGAAGTTTCTAGGATGTTTCAACTGAGTTATCTTCTGCGCCACCCGGTAAGACATCTTGATTACCATCTTAGATGACTTGAGAACCCAATTAGATGGACACCTTAAGGTTAATCAGGAACAAAGCCTGGTTAATGACTCCTTAAGAGTTGAGCTTGCAAGATGCAAACAAGAAATGGTTAGTCTAGAACGTAATGAAGTCAACCCTGATTTAGACCACCCCCCCCCCCCCCCCCCCCCCCCCCCAGGACCATTATTCAAGAACAAACGGAATGCTGAGCTTGAGAAGCAAATGTGTTGCTAAAGTCAAAACTTTATCAAACCGTTGATGTCTATTAAACTCTTTGAAAAATGAAAGTAAAAAGGTTGTTTCTGAAAAAGAAGGTCTTTGAGACAAGTACCATTGAAGAAGATAGTTTGTTTAAAAAGTTGCTAATAACAGTTGCAAACAAAATTTTGCAAAGATTTCAACAACCAACACACACTATTCCAATGTTAACAAAACGACCTAACCTAGCAACAATGACTTACACCAAAACAGCTTAGGCAACCAAAGACTTGCACAAGGACATCCTAGGCACCCGTAACCCAGGTCTAGGTTATATGGCCAAGCGTGCTCAACCTGTTTTGTATGATGCTGATACCCTTTTGCATCCCAATCATCACCCTGTGAGTATATGGGATAGTGAAGAGGTCTTGGTTCACCAAGTTGTTAGCATGAAAAAGATGAACGAAAAACCAGGGCATGTTAGACCCGCAAACGACTTCTATGCCAAGCTTAATGCCCTTATGTTCGTTCCTCAGAAGGAATTATCTGGTGATCAGGCGTATTGGCTTTCTGCCAACGAAATTGCTAGTCAAGCTAGTAAATCAGCCACGCCTGCTACTCCTTTTGTTCGTAAAAGTCGACCTCCAAGCCAAGTTCTGGCCAGTCTTCGAAAAGTTAATGCTGTTTTTCCTCAACTTGAAGGTATCATAAAAGAAAGAACAACACAAAAACCAGACTATGTTTCTGATTGGTGTTTTGATTATGCAAAACAGTTTGTTGAACAACAACTGGTACCATTTTACGACCATTTCAAAAACCATATCCAAACTGCTAATGATACATTTTTCAAAGAGATAAGAGAATTTGAGCAAATTTTTGATGAATTGGAGGCGGAATATGAACAATGTGTTCTTGATAACAAGAACCTGACCATAGAGAAGAAAAATCTTTTAATCATAAATGAATGCTTAATTGCTGAGTATTTAGAAAAAGATATCTGCTCTATTGTGCTTACTTCCGATATTGTTGTGCCCCCTAGTTCGAACTGCTTTTGCGAAGATCTTAGATCTGCATGCGATAGGGAACACACTAAAGTTCTTGAACTTGAAGCTGAGATTTCAAAACAGAAACAGCTAATTACTGATTCTGAGAAACGTTTTGCATTTCTCGAACAGAATTATGTCAGTTTACAACTTAAATTTCAGAACTATAAACAGTGCATAGAACATTCAAGTGCCTCCAATGTTGCAATTTTTGAAAATGAACAAGTTAAGACAACTGCTTCAAGGAAAGACGACACTATCAGAATTTAGATGCTCAGATCAGCTTCATGAAGGTTGTTGAATTAGGTACCCACTGAAGGTTAGTGGTGTACACAACAATGCGTAAGAAATGACAGAATTCAGTTGAAAGAATACGATTACCTCACTTAGGATTCAGCTAGATGGCTTAGGTAGAAATGTGAGTCTGAAAAGACGGTTATGTGAACTGTCAAAGGCGAACTACTCACTCACGTACTCGTACACTGTGAAAAGCTAGTGCTTTAATTTGAAATACCAAGCTTGATAGCCTTGGGCATGGTAAAAAACAAAGTAGTGGACCTTCACCTCTGAGAACCAATGGACTTGCTTTTCAGGGGGGGGGGGGGTATTGTATTCCAACTCAAGTTCAAAGTACGTTCCACCTCCAAAAAGAGCCAACTGGGTGAAACCAACCCCGTTGCCTAAGAAAAAGCAAGTTACTTTTCAGGAACCTCCCAGGACTTCAAATAGACCCAGACAGAAACCACCAGTGCAACAAAACAAGAAGCCTAATATTCCTGTGAATCTGTCTACAAGAACCAAACCTGCCACTGAATCTCGCAAACCTATGCCAAAGTGCCACACTCGGAACCATCATATCTTGCCCAGTAGAAGTGTGAACGCGAGGAGAGCAGCAGATCACAATAGGAAGTTGCATGTTGTTGATCATAATCAGTTTGTGATTCGTTCTTTGAAGTCTGTGAATACCAAAACCCCCCAGGCCAAACATAGTGTGAATCATACTAAGAAGGTTTGGAAAGCAACCAGAAATCATATTGTGAACACTACTAAGACAGCTTGGAGACCAACTGGAAAGGTTGTTGGTAGTGTTAAGCCTCAGTGGAAACCCACTGGACGACATTTCGCGTTGTATGATAACTGTCCTTTAACTAGGATAATGGAACCCATTGTTGAGCCTTTAGAACTTACCCCGAGCGTTAGTTCTAGTTCCAAAGTTACTATGATCTCTAGGTTCAATGATTGCAAACTTAGTGATCAAAAGGCTGGTTCCAAGGGGATATCTGGTATTTTTGAATGCTAACGCATTGTTTCACATTGTATCATTGTGTATATTTAAATAAAATAAAAAAAATTCAAAAAATCAAAAACTTAGTGTAAATCTTCAGACTGTAACCCGGTCTTAACCCAGAGATTTAGTGTACGTTTCAGTGCATTATTTCGTTCCAGACAAGAAGTTGTCTAAGCCCCGAACCTTTTTTCTCATAAACAACTTGTTTTATCAAACATGTTCGGGTTAACCAAATCAAACATTGACACGGGTCATTGTTTGAGGGGGAGAATCAGTATTTCTCACAGTTGTTGCAGGTCAAAAGGACGTACTGTTGCTGATTCTATTGTTGAAAGATTGACACGACCAATCGCTTACAAGTTCAAGACAGATTGCAGTATCATTCCTGTCTGGGTATTCTAAAGGTCTTGTTTCAATTGCTCACTTGATATTTGTGCTATTTCACCTCACCTCATACTTTGAGGGGGAGATTGATACATTTTAAGTCCATTCTAGATCAAAACCATTCACAAGTTTCATACTTTTGATCGGGGGAGAAAATGTGACTTAAACATGTAAAACGGATAATTAATGATTCGATTGATTCTAAAATGCTAAGTCCTATCCATGCATGTGCTAAACATCTTTCGATTATCGACGCACATGTGTAGGGGGAGCATAAGTGTTAATATGATCAAAAATGTCAAGGTACCAAAAGTTTGTGTTATACACACGTATCTTGATAAATGACAAAGAATCTTTTGTTTCATGTTCGTGAAAGTGATCTTATGGAATGCTGAGGAAAGAGATGTTGTACCACCAGGGTATTCGTATGAATGCTCATGCCTGGTCTTCGGACTGCGCCCACTAGTGAAGTGGATTTCCATAAATGTACTTGTACAAGTTTGGATTTCCCAAGGCACTTCATATCTTTCGGGATATATTTCAAAACATCATCAGAAGCATTCTGATTTAAACTTTCGTTTGTGCCCCAAACAAATTTTATAAGCACATCGAATGTTTTTCAAATCATTTTTGCCACAGGCCTTCTACGGTACTTAATTGTATTAAGAAGTAAAACGCTGAAAAAGGAATTGTACGGTATAGTCAGCAGATAGTAACTGTACTGACTCACTCTTTACCATTCTATTAGTAGAAATACTTATAGTGTGTTAGTCTTCGGACATCTGGTCTAGAGAACGGCGAACATTAGGGAATCTGATACTTAGGTATTAGAGGAACTAGCTTGTCACGTGCCGGAAAACCTGTCAAGAAGGTTCTTTTAATGAATCTATCTGATCACAGGTGCAGTATTCATACTGTAATCATTGATCCTCACGGAATCAGAGGTTAATGTAACCGACCAGATTGAGTATCGTCTATACTCGGTCCCTTCAAAATATAAAACCTTTGTGTGTTCACAAAATGTTTTTCTAGAACACATTAAGTGGATTTTACATAACAAAATGTTTTTGTTGGTGACTAAATTGTTAGAATCAGACGTTAACGTAACCGACCAGATGAGAGTATCGTCTATACTCGGTCCCCTTCAAAATATAAAACCTTTGTGGGTTTTAAAAATGTTTTTCTAGAACACAGTAAGATGGATTTTACATAACAAAATGTTTTTATTGTGACATAAATTTGTTCTAATCATAGCGAAATGACGACTCAATGTCTTCTGATGCAAAGACATGCTCCCCAAATCTTACTCACATCTCTGAAGGAAATAAGAAAGTTACATAAAAGCTTCCGCACATCTCTGAAAATCAATGTCTTCTTCCAATGCTAAACGTTATGAGATTAAAGAAGATACATCATTACAAAGCTTTCCAGATTCTAACAGATATTCAAGCATGTGAGACTAAAGATCACGTATGGCAAAGTCAAAGTGAAAGAAATCACAAAGTAATTTCAGGAGACACAAAAAGCTTAAACAAGTCAAAGATCAAAGATCAAAGTCATCACATCATGTTTCTGAAGATCATGATCAAGGTCGTATTAAAGAATGAATTACAAAGCACAACAAGTGAAGTACCTATCAACAACAGCTCAAAGAGACAAGCCGAGTATAGCTCAAACAACTTCTCATGACCCATCTAGAGGGGAGAGTGTAAAGGATCCACAATAAAATTGGAACCCAAACAAAGAAGCTTCGGAAGATATTCAAATCAAGTCACAAACAAAAACGTCGCTAGCGTAATACTAATGCTAAACGTCCATTAATGAAAAAGCCCATCAAACCCCAAAGGCCAAGGCCCTAGGCCGGTCTATACTAGGTCTAGAGAGGCTATATAAAGCCATTTTTTCTTCTTTTTTTAGGTTAGCTACTCCACAATATTTTTCATCTTTAGGGTTTGTAGCAACTCTTGTTTCTTTCAATCAAAAAGTTCTTTTTTTAATGCAAATCTTTTGTGCTTATTAGCACAATTTGATTAATCAATGATCTCCCTCCTCCTCTTCTTGTGTTTGAGATTAATGAAACTAAAAAGATTAAAACTTCAATCGATGATCCTCCTGATAGTGAGCTCAAGGACTTACCTCCTTATCTCGAGTATGCATTTTTAGAGGGAACTTCAAAGTTACCCGTCATTATTGCTAAAGACTTGAAGAGGGAGGAAAAGGACAGCTTCTAAATGTTTTAAAGTCACATAAACGGGCGATAGCTTGGAACATATCTGATATTCGGGGCATTGATCCTTTTTTTTGTACCCATAAGATATTAATAGAAGATGATTTTAAACCCGCTGTTCAGCACCAGAGACGGGTAAATCCTAAAATCCATGAAGAAATTAAAGCAGAAGTTATTAAACTTCTCGATGTTGGATTGATTTACCCTATCTCTTATAGTCCTTGGGTGAGCCTGATTCACGTTGTACCCAAGAAAGGGGGTATGACGGTAATTACTAATGAAAATAATGAGTTGATTCCTAAAAGATTGGTCATGGGTTGGCGCATTTGTATTGACTACCGAAAGTTAAACGACGCCACCCGTAAAGACCACTTTCCTCTCCCTTTTATGGACCAGATGTTAGAGCGTTTAGCAGGAAATGAATTCTATTGTTTCTTAGATGGTTTTTCTGGATACTTTCAAATTCCTATTGATCCCCAAGACCAGGAGAAAACCACCTTCACCTGCCCTTATAGAACATTTGCTTACCGAAGGATGCCTTTCAGTCTTTGCAACGCTCCTGGGACTTTCCAAAGGTGTATGGTATCTATTTTCTATGATATGATTGAGAAAACCATGGAAGTTTTCATGGATGACTTTTTGGTCTTTGGGGATTCCTTCTTTTCTTGCCTCTCCCATTTAGACATGATGCTAAAATGGTGCGAAGACACAAATCTAGTTCTAATTGGGAGAAGTACCACTTCATGGTCAAAGAGGGCATTGTCCTCGGCCATAAGATTTCTAAAAGTGGTATTCAAGTAGATAGAGCTAAAGTGGATGTGATTGCAAAACTACCTCCTCCGACCACGGTTAAAGGAATTAGGAGCTTCTTGGGTCATGTCGGCTTTTATAGAATATTTATAAAAGAATTCTCCAAAATAGCTCGGCCAATGACCCCACCTGTTGGAAAAAGACACTCCCTTCTTCTTCTCTTTTGAGTGCCAATCTTCCTTTGAAATGCTTAAAAAGAAGTTGACTGAAGCTCCCATTCTTGTATCCCCGGATTGAGACTTACCGTTTGAAATTATGTGTGATGTTAGCGATTTTGCTGTTGGAGTTGTTTTAGGACAAAGAAAGAAAAAAACATTTTCAGCCTATACACTATGCTAGTAAGACATTATCAGATGCTCAGACACATTACACCACTACAGAAAAAGAGCTATTAGCTGTGGTGTATGCGTTTGAGAAATTCTGGTCTTACCTCGTCTTATCCAAGACAATAGTATATACAGATCACTTGGCTTTAAAGTACTTATTTGCTAAGCAAGATGCTAAGCCGAGATTGCTCTGGTGGATTCTCCTGCTCCAAGAATTTAATATCGAAATTCGCAATAAAAAGGAGCAGAGAATCTCGCGGCCAATCATTTGAGCAGATTAGAAAATCCTTATCAAGGGGGTCTCGTTGGATTGGAAATGAATGATAATTTTCTACGCGAGTCCCTGAATATTATTTCTCTTAATTCTGATAATGAACCCCCGTGGTTTGCTGACATAGCAAACTACCTAGTGGGTAATGTGCTTGTTAAAGGAATGTCATCCCAGCAAAAAAAGAAATTATTTAAGGATGTTCGAGATTATTTCTAGGATGACCCCCTATCTCTTTAGGATTTGTGTTGATCAGATTATCAGGCGGTGTGTGGACGGGCAGGAAGCTATGAATATCCTTCAAACTTGCCACCATGTACCCACCGGAGGACATCATGGCCCAAACTACACCTCTAAGAAAGTTTTTGACTTCGGTTTCTTCTGGCCCACCATATACCGCAATGACCACGACATGGTTACACACTGTGACTCATGTCAACGTCAGGGAAAAATCACACAGAGGGACGAAATGCCCTAAAATTATGTCAGATTTGTGAGATCTTTGACGTCTGGGGCATCGACTTTATGGGCCCGTTCTCGTCTTTACGAGGGAACCGATATATACTCGTGGCTGTCGACTATGTGTCTAAATGGGTTGAAGTGAAGGCGCTCCCCACTAATGACGCCCGAGTTGTTGTGAAATTCTTAAAACAATTGTTTTTAAGATTTGGAACCCCACGGGCCATTATTAGTGATCGAGGTACTCATTTTTGTAACGACCAATTTTCTAAAGTTCTTATAAAATATGGTGTTACACATAGGCTTTCGACCTCGTATCACCCTCAAACAAGTGGCCAGGTGGAGGTTTCAAATTGTGGTTTAAAAAGGATATTAGAAAGGACAGTAGGCGAGCATCGAGCAAAATGGGCCGATAAATTAGATGACGCCTTGTGGGCTTTCCATACCTCTTTCAAGACACCTATCGGTTGTACTCCTTATAAGCTCGTGTACGGAAAATCCTATCATCTGCCCATTGAGCTCGAGCATAAAGCCTACTAGGCCTTGAAATGGGCTAATTTTGACTTAAAAACTGTGGGTGATCATCGAAAATTTTAAATGAATGTATTAAATAAACTTCGGGATCAAGCCTATGAGAACTCTTTGATCTACAAAGAAAAGACGAAGAAGATACACGATGCAAAGATCAAAACCGAGAATTCCATGTCGGTGATCGTGTTCTTCTCTTCAATTCTAGATTAAAGATTTTCTCGGGCAAATTAAAATCCTGCTGGTCCGGCCCGTTTAATATTTCCATATGGCACTGTTGAGTTATCCCAACTTAACGGTCCCAACTTCAAGGTAAATGGGCACCGGATCAAACACTATTATGGAGGGGACATCCCTGCTATGGATGTCTCGGATCTCCATTTTACCCCCAAGGACAACTAAATTCAGGGGCGAGTCAAGCTAGTGACTCATTAATAAATAAGCGCTTCGTGGGTGGCAACCCATACTTATCCTAGTAGTAATAATATTTTTAGCTTAGATTTAGTAATGCATAAGTGTGGGGGTGTGCTTATATCCTTGTTGTGTTTCGTGGTTTTCTGTTTTTGCTTGCAGGATTCTCTATAATCGTGAAGACCGTGCTTGTTTTCAATCCTCCAATCACTCAGCCTCCGATCATCTTCATGTTTATATCTAGGGAATGTTTCAATTCTGATTATATATAAACCTTCATTTTATATCTAGGGAATTTTTCCAATTCTGATTATAAATATTATATAATATATATATAATATATAGTATAAATATATATATATATATATATATATATATATATATATATATATAATATAGTGTGTGTTGTTGTGTGTGGTGTTGTGTGTGTGTGTGTATGTGTGTGGAAACTAGAAGGGGTGTGCGGTTAAATACTTTACACTTTGTATAGATCCAAGTTATATGTTCAATCAAACTCAGCGCGAATATGAACAAAGCCAATAACTATCTAAACGAACTAAGCGTAACTAACAATAAAAAATAATCGTACAAGCGGATAAGGAAAGAAACAACCAAACCAAGACACCGAGATTTTATAGTGGTTCGGCTACGAAGCACCTCTTCGCCCTACTCCACTCCCCGAGTATCCAACTCGAGATTTCACTATGTCAACAAGCTCCCTTTAGGCGGAGAAAACCGTTTACACGTCGCTTACGTTATTTTCCGACACTAAGCTAAATGTCGAGTCCTAATCTTAGCTAGAACCAATCTACCACTTCATAATATATACACACTCACAAGATCTACACTATCGGATCTACATAATATCCAAATCACACAAAGACACAAGATAAATACAATAGAGTTTTGGTACTTAGAAGAAAGGAGGATAGATCACTAATTAACACTTTGTTTCTTGACGAATACGAGTGTTCTTCTCTTACACTTGAATGAGAGGGAAGAAATGAGAAGAAGATATTAGATCACTTGAAACAAGATCTAAGTATGTTAGTGATTAAGAATTTTAATGAGAGAAAGAAGGTTTAGAGAGGAAGAGAGAAAAGACTGAAAAATTTCGTGCAAAAAGGAATGATTTTCTGCTGGGAATGGACCAGTATTTATAGGTAGGGAATCCCAACGGTTCTCTAAGGGCGGTCCCGCGGTCCCTTGTATATAAGGGGGCCGCCGCCTAGACCCCGCTCCCTTTTTTGTCTTTTTGTGAGGAAGGTTGTATCTAGTGTAGAAGCTTCCGTTTTGGGGGAAAATTTTGAATTTCAAATTTTAAGTTTTTAATAAAACTTTTTATTTTAATTAAAAAATATTTTGTAAATGTATTTTTGAGAGAATACTTTTGTAGAATTAAAAGTGAGGATTAAGAGAGAAATATTTTTTTTGATCACTAATCATGCTTAATTATTTTGTTTGTCCATACCTTAAGTGATCACTAATCTTAGAAATGAAATTTTACATTTAATAATTTGTAAACGTTTATTTTTATTGTAAACGTTTTTACATTTTGTTATTATCAAAACGTTGAGAGGTCAAAAAATATAAATAACGTTTTTAGGCATTATTTGTATTAACAATCTCCCCCTTTTTTATGATGACAAAATATAAACTCATTTTAAATAAAATTAAAGATGTTAAATTATTAAATGAGTTATGAAACACAAAGACTAGAGATTTTTGAAGGTGAAGACAAAGTGTTTGATGAAATGTTTGTGAAGACTTTGGTGAAATTAAAAGACTCAAGACTTAAAGACCATAAAGATGAAGACTTGAAGTCCAAAACCGAGCCAAAATGAGTTAATCTCATGGAACGATCGAAACCTCGCCCCCCGAAACCCACATGGATTGGTCAACTGTCCAACCGACGCACACTACTCTAGGTCGGTCGGTCAAGTCTTAGACGACCATCTTGGGTCGATCACCAGTTCAATCGAACTCGCCACGGTCGTTCCTTGGTTCGTTTACACCTTCGTGTTTCCATTACCATTGGGTCCGCTTCCAAGCCCACCAAAAGCCCATTATTTGAAGCCTAAAATTGTCTTGGCCCATTTAAAGCCTAATAAGACTTTTAGCCCATTTCAAGCCCAATATCTTTTTGCCCGATGTTCAAGCCCACCGATTAATATTTTTAATCCAGTTTAAAGGCACATTGGGACCGAGACTTAGTTTGACTTTAAGTTTGACACTCGTCTCGGGAGATTAACCAAAAACGATAATTTTTTCACAACTTTTTCTCAATAAAAACACAAAAAGATTCGAAATTTCATAATATCAAAATGAAAAAAGGTTTTAAATAATTCAAAAAGTTCACAAATTTTAGAGTGTTTGTAAACCTTAATAATTTTCAAAAAAATATTAACGTTTTCAAAAATCACAAAAATGAACGAATTATTTAAATGAGTTTAAAATGGATATGATTAATATACGATTTTCAAATATCTCGTAAACTTAATCTCAAAATCTTGAACTTAGAAGATTAGATCGTTGACTTAGTTTGACCATGTCTATGGATTTTGATCATTGACTTTGACTGTGTCGTTAACCGTTGACCATTGACTTTGACCGTTGACCAAGTTTGACTTTCTTAATCCCGTGCTTATTAAGTTCTTTTGATATGAAATTGATTATGTTTCTATGTGAATGAATACATGTTCTATCTGTTATATGTGTTTATGTTTCTTATTAAATGTGTTATATTGGATATATCTCTCGTAAATTTCACCACATTGCACTAGGGTATTATTTATAATACTCATGGTCGATCTTTAGATTAACCCCACTAGTGAAGTGGATTACTATACTAGTACTTGTACTACATGTGGTATTCCCGAGGCACTTAATCTCGTACGAGATATTTTCTAAAAATAATAGTAATGATATGTCCAGATTTCATAAACTTTATTGCTACAGATTTTTACACGCCATTATCTGTTAATTTTTTAAAATAACACAACGCCTTTGCAAATGAAATTTCCAAGACAAAAGTTCTTTTGAGTTTACTTTGAAATAATTTGACTAAGAGTTACTGATAAATCATGATGGCTATTAGGGCTAGTTCTCACCTAAAAGCTGATAATGTATCCCTTTAGCAAAATCAGTGTATCTTCGGGGCTCAAGGTTATTTTACTAAAAGGAAAACTCATTCTCATGCGACCCAATCGTTTTCTGAAAAGTTTTCTTCCATAGAATTGATGCTATTTCTCTAAAGATTAGTTAAGATGAACACTTTTAAAGCATGAGAAAATTGAAATTCTCGTTCATTCTTCCATCTTTTATCTCGTAGAAATAGTATCCAGAACTTAATTTTAAGTGAGGATAACTAAAAACATAACGAGAGATAAAAATCGTATGTGAAAAGAAAAGAGCATACGTCTTGTGTCAGCAAAAGCAAGAATAAAGGCACATGAGAAGAAATGACATAGAAAGGGGACAAAAAGAAATGCCGTCTATACACAAAACAAACAAAGTGGAAACAACAGAATTGAAATAAAGTGTTTTTAAGTTTGTATTCATGTGAAACTAATAAAAGTTTGAATCTTATTCTCAGAATTCAACATGTCAAGAACAAATTCTTAAGCTAAAATTGTCTCTGAAGAACAGCTGGTTCCACGTGCTAACAGACTTGTCGTCAAAAAGAACAACCAACGTGTCGCTTCAGATTCACATATCACGATCACTGCTGAGATTTGTTGTGGAAATATAAGACACCACACGGCTATAAATTCGATTCCTTACTCAACATACCAATCATTACCTACACCAGTTTGGGACAAACCATCAATCATAACAAAACAACAATACATTTACTTTCGAACTAAGCCAATCACACTTTAACTCTTACCCTGGCTCTCAGAAACTGTATTGAAGGATGCCTCCACCTGATCCCAACAACACTTACATCCAACCTCCCTCAGAAATTCAAATTCTTGAATTCATTAAGACACTTGGTTATGATGAAGATCCTAAAACAAAGTTGATTGTCGTTTCTAAAATGGTCGCACACGGACTTCATCAACATGATAGCTATTCTACGTCGTATCAACAGATGTTCTTATGGAAAAGGATCAAACTGGGCACCGTTAGGTTCCAATACTTTAGATATTATGGGTATCGTTTACTCTGCCAATTTAGATTTCGCATCATTAATTTGGGATGAATTCGAATGGCAAACAGTTAAAAGATCATCCAGACCATCAAAGATGTCTAAGTTGTTGTACACCCACTTCACCAAGCTTATCATTGACTACCTTCTTTCACTCAATAAGAGTATTCCTCGCAGATCAGACTCTAAGTTTCATAGTTCACAAGATGATCATCCCATAACCAAATTGTTAAAAATGACTAACAGTGACTACAAGTTTGGAATGGAAGTTCCCGATGCAATGATCAGTGATGCAATCAAGAAGAAAGCAGGGTACACATATTACATGGCTAAGAAAGTGGAAGGTGAGAAAGCTAAAATTATTGATAAACCAGAAGAGCAACACATATCTCCAATCAAAAATGGAAGAGGAAAAGGTTTTATGTGTTATGGTGATCAAGTAGCGAATGTTCCTAACAAACTCAAGAAAGATGCTATGCCATGGAAAACAATATCACTTACTATCGCTAAAGAAGCAGTTGTAGGTAAACTTATAAACTTCATTAGTATTTCAGAACCGCACTCTCACGACGTTGAAGGAGTCAAATGACAATTGACAGACAACTAACGAAGCTGTTGCAGATATGTACAATGAGTAGGGATAAAAACTCAAAGGTCCAGCAGTTGAAGATCAAGTAGTTTAGTCATTGTTAGACTTACAGAAAGGATCAAAAGCTAGCATGCTAGAAAGCTTAAGGAAAATGAAGCAACCAGTTGCAGGAGAAGGATCGAGTGCTGCTCATAACAAATACTATTCTTCATCAGATACTTATAGTGATGTAACACTCTACTCTTCAAGTTCAAACAAATAAGAGGAAAATGCTAAGGAAACTGATGATGCTGACAAATCTGATATGGATTTACCTGATGATAATCCACATGGAGATGATGATGATGCAAGGTATGGAGTGTTCATGTATAACAAGTCAACTACAATAACCTAATTCTACCTACTCCGTACCGACGGTTACAAGTTCTCGTAGACTTCATTCGAGCTTGGCTAGACGAAACACCTTCATATGAAATTGTACGGATTTTATGAGTCAGCCAGTGTATACTAATGCTCAACAACTCAATGTTGCATAACCAGAGGAAATCCTGAGCTAAAAGCTATCTGCTCTCAGGTACATCTGAAGTTACAACTTGGTACAAATCGTAGATTTGTTCTTAGCTAACAAAACTTTAATTAGAAATGTTCCCAGACGAGAATGCTCATCATATAGCATCTCTACCAGCAAAGAAAATTCTCTATCCTACAATAACGCCCCAACCAAACTCCCTACAAGCCAAAGCAAAGAAGCTGATGCCAATGCGAAAAATACGAGGAAAGTTCGACATCAAGAAGGCAGTCATAAGAAATTCAAAGAATTATGATCAGAAGTGGAAGCTCTACAAATTTCAACGTTTCTGACAGCATTTGGAAAAGCTGGTCCAGCAAAAGATTCTGACAAACAAAAAGTTTACCTACTTTCATATCTTCAAATGCCATTGCAAATTATATTAAGACTCGCTTAACACTAGTGTTCAAAGTAATGAAAACCAACCAAATCAATCTTTATCTATCATCCACCTCCATGATGATCTCGCAAAAATGGCTGAAAGTTAAGTTGTTAACCCGAATCACTTGAACAAAAGTCAAATGACACTTCATATAACTCATCAACAACTTTATGAAACCATTTATGAATCCATCATTCTCGATCAAGATGCACTCGATGCTCAAGCTATACAATCATCCTTTTACAAAAGGTCTCACGATAATCAGGATCCTCATAATAATCGTAAGGGGGAGAAAAAGAAGAACGTCGAACGGATGTCGGGTGAACCTTCTTCCATATCATCAAGGGCAAAATAGCTCTACGTGGTTTAGTACAAGATATACACTGCATGCAACCCGGGACAAAGAAGATACTCTTATTATAATTTCCAACCCAGAATGGTTTCAACGAGTCAGGGGTCAGCCAAAAAGCAGTACAAGATGGTTTTATTTAATTCTTGAAATCCGACATTGATAAGGATGTAAATAATATTCTTGGGACCATCAACCTGTTGCTAGCAAAGAAGTTTAAAGAACTTGATTCAGAAAGAACGAGCTTACAATAGCATATTTTAAAGGTGCAGGATTAGAACGGCTAAAGGTGCACTACAACAATGATGTGGAACTCAAATACATTGTTAGTCAACTCAAAGTAGTAGTGTTATCAGAAGCTTAGTGGAACAGTGATGAAGGAGATATCTCTAAACCAAGATCATTTAAACGACACATGTTGAAAAGTACAGAACCACATCCTTGCTTCTATAACAACGACTACACTTACCTTGTGGATCTCAATACAAAAGAGAAGTAATACTTCTATGCACTAGATAGCTGCGAGATTACTACAAAAGAAGGTATTAAGGATAGGATCCCTAAAAGATGGAGCAAGGAAGTTTGTCGCTATTACTTTAAAGCTCTTAATGGTATACACCATTGGGAAGAAGATAGAATTGATTTCTTCAAACCAGGAATGAGTGTCGTAACCAAAGGAAACATCTTTTCAGACTTAAGGATCAAATCAGTTGTTTGTATAGATGTCAAGAAGAAATGGGGTTGTGATTTTCTAAACTTCCAATTATAGTCAGGAAATCAATGATAAAAGAGTGTGAATTCAGCTATGACAGATCTACCTAGACTCATGTGAATTATGTTGAAGGACATGTACATGTCCAGTTAAGATAAGCTACACATATCCATTGGAATTTGTAAAGACTTCAAACAATGCTCTTCTCTCGTTCATTAGAAGAAAACGTGATCAAGACCACGGGTAGGAAATATTCTGCTTAGAGTGAGTAAGCTATTTAAGAGAACTCTCAACTCAACCAAACCCATTGTTTTTGAAGATTCGACCAATGGAACTTACCCATTCACTATGACTGCAACGATTAGGGGGTCATGTATCTAAACCAATACAACAAAAATCCAGCATGAAGCTAAGTGAAGTGAGAAGTTTAGTGATTTGCTTACCCACAAGCAAATCTAAGAAAAATAAATCCATATGGTGCACAAAAATGATTATAAAAAATGCAATGCAAATCTACTAAGTACAAGTACGAGATAAGATTCATCGTTTTAAGCTTTTGGTGAAAAACTAAGATGTTTGACATGTTGTCTCAGTTGTAGGATACTTCTTGTTGAATCCCACTTCTATAGATCAAATTCCTTAATCTTGTTTAAGGTTTAGTTATATTAGATAAATCTAACACAACTATAGTAGAAACTTTGTGTGAATATATTAAAGATTATGCAGAATCTAATCTTTAATATTAGAATAATTCTTAATGAAACAGTAACATAAAATCACAATTTAACGAACAAGAAAAGCTCCAATATTATTAAGAATAATACAAATACTATCCTAATATTAGGGTTACAAAGACCTTGAAGCTATGATAACTCTATAAAAACTATTGATACGTGATTGGTATTGATACATTCATCTCTATGCCCTAAGACCTCTTTTTATATACCAAGGAGTCCTAGTCGATTTACAATGTATTCCTAAGACTTAGAATATTCTCTATGATTTATTCTATAAATAACTAATACTTATCACGTAAGTAATCTTGATCTCTAAA